>JACEGR010007480.1:0-48898 GCA_014170235.1 Listronotus bonariensis
TATTTCCTATGATGAATTTATCATGACCCCAATATTTAGTAGACTCATGAAAAGAGACAGATTTTTACTTATAACGAAATTTCTTCATTTCACTGATAATAATGCCCCCTTACCTGAAGAAAAAGATTCCTTACAGAAAGTAAGGGTAGTTGTTGACCATCTAAAAAATAAATTCAAAGAAGCGTTTTGTCCATTCAAGAATATATGTATTGATGAAAGTTTATTACTTTTTAGAGGTAGAGTTTTTTTCGACAGTATATCCCATCGAAAAGTCAGTTACACTATAGTAGATACATCGTTTGGTAATAAATTTAAAAATTCAGATTTTCAGAATAATCTAAGTTTATTTGTTTTGTTAAAACATAAAACATCAGATATAGCCATTATATACACTTCTGAATTATCAGACAAACCTATTTTCAAAAAAATGCCATTAGAGATGTTTATTACTGATGAATATATGTTATCTTGTAAAACTGAAGAACTAAAGGATACATTTTATAGAAATGTTACAGTTAATCTTATTCCAAGACAAATTAATATAAATTGCCAAAGGAAAACAAAGGTTATAGGGATAAAAGTTTTATATTCTGCAAATATTATAGTTGAAATTAATAACCATCTGCAACTAGAAGAGGGTGGTGGTCCCTGTGGATATTGATATATCTATTAACAATAATTTCTTTTCACTTAGAAGTGCTGTGTGTTACAATAGGAACTTATCTTTATTAAATGGTAAGGCTGTTATAAACACTGTAACATTACTTAAAACTAAAGAAGGTTGGATAAGATATGATCCAAACATGTTAATTGGTCCATCTAATATATCTGACATCACAACTAAACTATTAGACTTAATAAATAATGATAATATGGTCGAAAATAATTCTGAAATAATAGAGAAAGTTACTAAGAAAGTTGAAGAAGGTAAAATAAGCATAGAGGCTCTCAAAATTAGTGATGATGATGCTATAAGTACCATTAGGAAATATGAGACTATTTTTATATATGGTGATAATTACAACAATTATAATAACAGAAATAAAATATTTTGCAGACCTATATGTTAAATATTGAAAAATTAAAAGAATCTATTGAGTAGTCCGTTACTTTGTGACAATACATTTTTACGTAGAATGTAATAAAAACACAAATTTTACTTTGTTATTTTGTCACATATTTTATATTGCTTTTGCGTTACTGCAGTTTCGACATACTATGTCATTTTCAACGACTTTTAAAAAGTCGTTTGAAAATGACATAGTATGTCGAAACTGCAGTAACGCAAAAGCAATATAAAATATGTGACAAAATAACAAAGTAAAATTTGTGTTTTTATTACATTCTACGATTGAAAAATTAATTAAAATTTCAAAATTGAAAGCAAATAACTTGTAATATTATAGAATGTGAACAGCATTGTCAGATTTTTACCTGTAAAAAAAAGTTGTATGTTTAGAGCATAAAAAACTTAATGAAGCGCTAACTATAACACCAGAAGCATCGAGGACTTTCAAAGATAATATAGTCACTAGATTTATTAATATATCTAATTCTAGAACTAGTATAAAAACAAAATCAAATATAAATATTTTAGAAATTGAATCTAAATTTACTAAAGTTAAAGAAAGAAAGTATAATGTTTTCTTAGGGTGTTATAAAAAACTAATATATAACTTACCTAGGAGGTTCTTTTTTGTATTTTTTTATTAAAATTTCTTTTACCGTCCCTAGGGCCCGTAGGCTCGCTACTACGGTGCAGCTGGGTAGTTCTACTTAGTTCCCCATTCCTGCCATAAATCATATGCGGGTTCTGTCCCCCCTTAAAGCAGTCTCTACAAGAAAGAAGGCCCCTTTTTATATTATTAGTTGGAATACTTGGGCGCTACACACAGAAACGTGTATTAGAATCTTAAGACCCTCCTTCTTGCAGAAACCCCCTCGTGTGTGGGAGTTGAAATAATGATAGTCAAACCTTTGCAATATATACAGTTTTTATTAATAGTATGAGAATATATACAGTTATTTACAGATCCCTGCCTTGGGATGGCTTCAAATTTTAATAATAATGTGAAAGGAAATACAAATTATAATAGATCCCTGCTTCGGGATAACATCAAATTTTATTAATTAATAGTATGAAAATAAATACAAATTATAATGGGTTCCTTCTTCGGGATAGCCCCAAATTTTAATAATAGCGTGAAAATAAATACTAACTATAACAGATCCCTGCTTTGGGATAGTCTCAAATTTTAATATTAGAACAAATTTACTTTAAAAAGGATCAAAAAATTCATAAATGTGAACAATCTACTCTCATCTAGGTCTTCTTCGCATCGCAGTCCTCCAAGAATGTGGGTGGATCTTACTTAAGCCTCGGCACTTGAGGTCAAAGGGTCAAATCCAGCTCGAAACGCCCGCCTGCCGCTTTATGAGACTGCCGTAGCTATTTCTGAGTGACCACCAACGTAACAGATCATGAATTACAGCATTCAGGAGGTAGTAATGATTGTGTGAATAACACGAAAGCGAATTCGTGATTGTAATATAAAAAGAAGTAGGAAACTAAGTGGATAACGAAGTAAATGAAGAAAATGAAGTGGCCGTTGAGCTAAAAAGAAAAAAACGCAAATGTAGCTTGCTGTAAAATAACTTCTCAAGATTTAGCCCCCTTTTTCTTAATTAAAAGTATTTAAATTTGTTTTCCTTTTTTTAAATAAAAGAAACTGGTAAAACTAAAAAAATGTATCAAACAATACTCAAAAGTCCAATAATCACCACATAAATGACCACTCTTTCTAGAAATTACAATTAATATTGGTTAAAAATTAAATTTAAATAATATAAAACATATTCTTTATGGTTTCCCTCAAAAATTTGATAATTTTAAAAATCGTATTACCTTGCCGATAACTTTAGCACTTCTAAATGAAGAGATTTGACGAATTTTCGGTATAGAACGTGCCGGCTTTTCTGAAAAAAGGTAAAAAGTGCGTTGTAGACGACGGTAACGAATTTATTAAATTAATTTTAAAAATGACTCTACTTTTCAAAACTAAAACGATAATTAAATAAAAAGATTAAAAGGACTTGGATATAGTTCAGTTATTACCTGGCTTTACACTGGGTATCACTAAAATCTGTTAAAATTTAAATAAAACTTAAACCCGGTTTTGCCACTCTAGATCGGCCACTTGCAGAATTGCAAAAGAAAGCTTAAAATTATTTATTACAGCTCCTAGCCTCGTATTTGTTAAGTGTTCAAAAAAACATCATAAAAGAGGGTCTGTTTACAGAATGGCATCAATATTACACTTCATAAAAGAGATATCTTAGTTAAATGACTATGTCAATAAGTTAAACAAAGATAAACAGAAGTAGCGCTGTCGATTATTAATCTACTAAGTATCCAAGGCGTGTATATCGTCAACAAGCTTCTAAATAAGAGACCGATAACTATGTAGTCGGATTATCACCATCTCTCTCATTCACGGCAGCAAATTTACTACGCACGAGAAAACCAGCTACTCCTGAACTAATCCTTACTTACAAATGAACACGCTAGCAAGACATGTTTCGCGGGATTATTTAAATTTACAGCCGGTAGTTATTTAAATCTATTTAATTAATTTGGCAAAGGTAATATGATTTAAAAGGCTTAAGTTAATTTAAAAGATGAAGTTAGATGAATAAAAGTTTGGAATTTTGTGGTTTTTGTGTATTAATTGCGTGCAGGCGGTAATAATAGTATGCGAAATCCTCTAAGGTATTAACGTAGTGTTGTAAATCCACCGACATTCTATGGGGGTTGCCTAAAAATCAATATAAAACTAAATTACGAAATTAGTTATAAACAAACCAAGTATTTACTAAGGGAATTTGCTAGGTTGTCGCTTCATAAGTTTATACATTATACCGTTGTATAAGAAACAACGTTTATATTATATTATTATTATTATACAATAACACTCATTCTTGACAAATTGGCGGAGACACAGCTAAGCATAAAAAATATTTGAATTATTAGTTTTGTGTAAAAGTGACACGTTACACTACCCTCTCCCTCGAGAAAGAAAAAAATTGAAACCAATCTTTTTCGCTTGGGTTTGCTTCTATAGAATTAAATTGATTTTTATGGTTGGTTATTTTTTACTAAAGAACAAAATAGTTTTTGATAAAATTTAATTTAAAATGAGTCTGCCGTAAGTATAAGTGGTTAAAGCGATAAAATAAAAATAAAAAACAAATTCTGCCACAATGCTTAAGATATTTTCGAATATTTTCCAAAAAATAAAAATAAAAAATCGACCACTAAGTAGGCAGCTCGCCCTGTATAAAAATTAGTTATCTATTATTTTTCCTTTAAACTAAGAAAAATAAGGCAGAAGGTAACATCACCATTCCTAAGGCAGTTAATCGAAAGGCATTTACGAATTAAAGGGATTATTTTTACTTAATTTTTTAGTCAGCGATTAGCATTAGCTAAAAAATCCTAATTAATTAATTATTTACAAGATTTTACTAAATTATTTATTTACAAAATTTACAAGGTAAGGTATGCAAATTTGAACCATGTTCAAAACGTAGGTGCACTAAGTGATTACATAATTTAACAAAGTAAGGTGGGTTAATTTGAACCACCTTCAAAACAAGGTAAATTACCAAAAATTACATAATTTAACAAGTTTAAGCAGGTAATTTGAACGAACCACGTTCAAATAAGGTAAGTGTACCGTAATAAGGTATGGTAATAATCTTCAAATTCTGATTCTACGTGACACTCGGCTTCTGTAGTAGGCCACTTTAAGATATCATCGTAAAATTGCTCATAGCCACGTGTATTTTTCCATAAGTTTTTGCAAATCATCGATTTTTTTTATTAATTAGGACTTTATGAGCGAGATAAGGTTTTTCTGACGGTAGTTCAGGATTAGTATTAGTTTTTAGAAGGTCTTTGTTGTAACTTTTCCAGTCATTTCTTTATTGTATACAAACTGTTTGAATGACGATATTTTAAAGGGGTCTCTTTGATCTTTACGTATGCCCCTTCCAGAAGTTTCATCGGAGTTAGTGTTTTTTCTGTATGATCGTGGCCACCATCCTTTAAAACAAAGGATCTCCTTTGATTTCACCTTATAAACCGAAAAGCGTCCGACTATACTAGCCTTAACAATGTAACGTGTCACTTTTACACAAAACTAATATTTCAAATATTTTTTCATGCTTAGCTGTGTCTCCGCCAATTTGTCAAGAATGAGTGTTATTGTATAATAATAATAATATAATATAAACGTTGTTTCTTATACAACGGTATAATGTATAAACTTATGAAGCGACAACCTAGCAAATTCCCTTAGTAAATACTTGGTTTGTTTATAACTAATTTCGTAATTTAGTTTTATATTGATTTTCAGGCAACCCCCATAGAATGTCGGTGGATTTACAACACTACGTTAATACCTTAGAGGATTTCGCATACTATTATTACCGCCTACACGCAATTAATACACAAAAACCACAAAATTCCAAACTTTTATTCATCTAACTTCATCTTTTAAATTAACTTAAGCCTTTTAAATCATATTACCTTTGCCAAATTAATTAAATAGAATTAAATAACTACCGGCTGTAAATTTAAATAATCCCGCGAAACTTGTCTTGCTAGCGTGTTCATTTGTAAGTAAGGATTAGTTCAGGAGTAGCTGGTTTTCTCGTGCGTAGTAAATTTGCTGCCGTGAATGAGAGAGATGGTGATAAACCGACTATATAGTTATCGGTCTCTTATTTAGAAGCTTGTTGACGATATACACGCCTTGGATACTTAGTAGATTAATAATCGACAGCGCTACTTCTGTTTATCTTTGTTTAACTTATTGACATAGTCATTTAACTAAGATATCTCTTTTTATGAAGTGTAATATTGATGCCATTCTGTAAACAGACCCTCTTTTATGATGTTTTTTGAACACTTAACAAATACGAGGCTAGGAGCTGAAATAAATAATTTTAAGCTTTCTTTTGCAATTCTGCAAGTGGCCGATCTAGAGTGGCAAACCGGGTTTAAGTTTTATTTAAATTTTAACAAATTTTAGTGATACCCAGTGTAAAGCCAGGTAATAACTGAACTATATCCAAGTCCTTTTAATCTTTTTATTTAATTATCGTTTTAGTTTTGAAAAGTAGAGTCATTTTTAAAATTAATTTAATAAATTCGTTACCGTCGTCTACAACGCACTTTTTACCTTTTTTTCAGAAAAGCCGGCACGTTCTATACCGAAAATTCGTCAAATCTCTTCATTTAGAAGTGCTAAAGTTATCGGCAAGGTAATACGATTTTTAAAATTATCAAATTTTTGAGGGAAACCATAAAGAATATGTTTTATGTTATTTAAATTTAATTTTTAACCAATATTAATTGTAATTTCTAGAAAGAGTGGTCATTTATGTGGTGATTATTGAACTTTGAGTATTGTTTGATACATTTTTTTTAGTTTTACCAGTTTCTTTTATTTAAAAAAAAGGAAAACAAATTTAAATACTTTTAATTAAGAAAAAGGGGGCTAAATCTTGAGAAGTTATTTTACAGCAAGCTACATTTGCGTTTTTTTCTTTTTAGCTCAACGGCCACTTCATTTACTTCGTTATCCACTTAGTTTCCTACTTCTTTTTATATTACAATCACGAATTCGCTTTCGTGTTATTCACACAATCATTACTACCTCCTGAATGCTGTAATTCATGATCTGTTACGTTGGTGGTCACTCAGAAATAGCTACGGCATTCTCATAAAGCGGCAGGCGGGCGTTTCGAGCTGGATTTGACCCTTTGACCTCAAGTGCCGAGGCCTAAGTAAGATCCACCCACATTCTTGGAGGACTGCGATGCGAAGAAGACCTAGGTGAGAGTAGATTGTTCACATTTATGAATTTTTTTATCCTTTTTAAAGTAAATTTGTTCTAATATTAAAATTTGAGACTATCCCAAAGCAGGGATCTGTTATAGTTAGTATTTATTTTCACGCTATTATTAAAATTTGGGGCTATCTCGAAGAAGGGACCCATTATAATTTGTATTTATTTTCATACTATTAATTAATAAAATTTGAGGTTATCCCGAAGCAGGGATCTATTATAATTTGTATTTCCTTTCACATTATTATTAAAATTTGAGGCTATCCCAAGGCAGGGATCTGTAAATAACTGTATATATTCTCATACTATTAATAAAAACTGTATATATTGCAAAGGTTTTCATTATTTCAACCCCCACACACGAGGGGGTTTCTGCAAGAAGAAGGGTCTTAAGATTCTAATACACGTTTCGTGTGTGGCGCCCAAGTATTCCAACTAATAATATAAAAAGGGGCCTTCTTTCTTGTAGAGACTGCTTTAAGGGGGGACAGAACCCGCATATGATTTATGGCAGGAATGGGGAACTAAGTAGAACTACCCAGCTGCACCGTAGTAGCTAGCCTACGGGCCCTAGGGACGGTAAAAGAAATTTTAATAAAAAAATACAAAAAGAACCTCCTAGGTAAGTTATATATTAGTTTTTATAACACCCTATGAAAACATTATAACAATAAGCTCAGCATATTCTTGTGGTGTGTAAATTCTATCATTTTTTCTTAAAAGACGTTTTATTGAACCAAGTCGCGGTCGCACGGAAGAAATGAATGACCTCGTACGGAAAACAATGGGTACTTTTTTCAAATTTTCCTCTGTCGCACAAATTCAAGAGAAATCTCACAACGGTATCCGGCACCTCATTTTGTATATAGTGTAATAAAAGGAACAAACTTTATTTGGTGACTTGTTTGCCTCTTCTTCGTGGTATAAATAAAATTTTGCCTTCTTAGTCTTCACGTCATGTAGGTATGCAAAATACATTCACCCAAAGCTGTCTCATATAAAATACTTCCTGAACGGGTATTAATGGCAAAGGAAGATTCTGCATATAATCAAAGGAGGGTGCTGCAGTATCATCATCCTTGTTCTCGCTTGCTTCTTTTAAGGTAGTATAGAACTTCTTGGCTCTTCTCTTGTGGATCATTAACTCTGCAGCAACATTTCTTTTAGCGTTTTCTCTTAAACCGGGATCCCTTAATTTAACACTTAAACTTTCGCATTGACTGCACACGTCTACCTGCGGTCTACCAAACGAGTTACTAAAATTTTCCTTAAAATATTGATAAAAGAAGCTGTATTTTACATCATCTTTGAGGTCATGATTTTCATTCTGAAACATTTCATGCATTTTAATCACACTTATTCGAGCATCTAAGTATTTTTTGGTTTCCCCCGTTTATTATTATGTTCATAAACTTTCTGACAAACATCTCTTTGGATAGCATTGCCACTTCGATTTTAACCCCGCATATCACAAGGGGTTTTATTTTAAACCAAAGATTACAAATCCGACGTACTCGATCGGCTGAGATTCCATGAGCTTGGATAAAAACATTTTTACACACACGTTCAAGTTTACCATTCAGTCTAACATTATAGATAAAAGAGTGTTTTTTCCTAATGTCACGGCACTTACGTTGGCTT
Source organism: Listronotus bonariensis (assembly GCA_014170235.1). Taxonomy (NCBI): domain Eukaryota; kingdom Metazoa; phylum Arthropoda; class Insecta; order Coleoptera; family Curculionidae; genus Listronotus; species Listronotus bonariensis. Next base: position 8,556 of record JACEGR010007480.1, read on the forward strand.
CATCTTCAGTTTGATTTTGATCTCCAATAGCTTGTTCACTTTGCTTCTCAGGAGTAATCCCTTTTTGTATGCGCCTTCGTTTAATTTCGCTAACTTCAATCCAATTCTGAAGATAAGTATCTTGAATATTTTTGTCGTCTAATGAGTAAAAGTTATTCCATATTTGGCATATAAGTTCCTTATTTAGACGTTAGTAACATTTACTGGTACATTTACAAGTAATCATCTCGGGAATGTTTTTGTGGGATCTGTTTGCCTTTGTACCTTAGATAGGCTTCACCTACAATTTGAGTCCAAATTTATATGTATAAAGTAAAATAAAACAAAACATTTTTACCCTTAACAAGTGCCTTTCGTACATTACGTTTATATGTATTTTTATGAGAAATACCTTATATTTCTTTCGGCGAGTACGTGCACGGATAATTTGGCTCCGACAAAGGTTTGATTTTGGTTGGGTTAGCGTCCCAATTATTTTTTGATTTTTGGTTTATTTGTGTGTAACACCATGAGCTCGCGAGTGACGTCGTTAAAGTGTCGTTTTTTTGGTTTTTAATTTGAGAAATTTGCATAAACACGCGTATCGGGAGCAGTGTATTGAAATTAACAGAATTTTTATTATTGATTTTTGTGCTTCAGCACAGGTGATAAAAAGTGCTAAACATTTTGTGGACAATAGGAAGTATTTTGAGTGTTTGGGTATTCTTTTTTATCACCGTCTATTTTCGCAGGGTGATACTGCTGAATAGTTTTTGCACGCCTAACGTTAAACTTTATTTAACGTTATGGGACCTAAAAGAAGACTAGCAAGAAAAATACCTTGATATGCCCAGTCTGTAACAAAAATGTTACAAAAACACAATATAGCATAAACTGCAATGGCAAATGTGGCAAATATTACCATAAAAGCTGCAGCAGCCTAAGTAATGATGAATTTAACGCCTATGATCTAAAGCTGGCAGATGAAAAATGGATTTGTAATAATTGCATCGAGATGGGTGACAGCAGCTCTGACGATGAGGCTGAAATACTCCAGCCAATCGCGGACATTAACAAAATAATATCAAAGGAAAACCCAACTATAAAAGAAGTTATACAGCTGTTTACCAAGAAGTTTGGTGACCTCGAGGAGTCACTAAACTTTAAATGGAAATATATCGAAGACATACACAATGGAATGAAGGAGATCCAGAAGGAAAATAAATTACTAAAAAGGAAAATGATGCCCTAAAAATAAGAATTGGAAAACTCGAAGGTGATATAAACAAAATAAAAACTAATTTGGAAAAAGAAGAAAATGAAGAGAGAAGCAGAAATATTGTTGTTATGGGTTTACCAAAAGGACCGAATACTACTGAAAATATGCAGAAAGTGTTCAAGGCGCTGGATCCTCAACTTCAGGTGGGAGACTTTGAAACAAAAATTCTTCCGTGTAAGGGTACTGCCAACGGAGATCGTTGAGAAAAGGAGGAGGAGGCGAGTAGGGGTAGATGGCGGTTTGAGGGGCCACCGCCACCGGTGGAGCTTATTATCTCAAGATCTCTGACGTCAGAGCAATTATTTAGGAATCTTGCGCAACTCCATATTTAGGGTACTACGCATGCGTTAAGGAATAAGGGCGTGGCCACGACCTGTCACCTGTCACCTGTCAAATGTCACTTGTCAAATAGTAAATGTCACTTGTCAAATGTCACATGTCAATATTATACGTGACGTCATTTCGTACGGCCCTAGACCTAACCTGGCAACATCGGGCACATGTCAATATTTGCTGACGTCATTACGTACGGTTCTAGGCCTGACCCGGCAACACCGGGGGAGGTGGAGACGGCGCGGGGGAAGGGTAAATAATAAAACACATTGTATATATTATTTTTATTTAAACCACATTGTACATTGACTCTTAGCAATTTTATATACAAGTTTAGATAGTAATACCGTGGTTTATAAAACATGACGACAAAATGGTGAAGGTAAAAATAATTATAATCAATAAAAATACAGTTAGTCGGTAAAAATACAATTAACGACTTACAAATATTTAAAAATAATAAAATAATAATTTTTGTATATTTTCTAAATTAACCCCAAAATAAGACTTAAGGGTATTTTTAAAAATATTTTATAAAAGGGATCATGAAAGATCGTTATCAGCCGGGGTACCGAAGGTACTTTTTCCGCTATTTGCGCAAACTTTACTATAATGGTTTAGCCAGAAAATGAGTTTTAGGGTCTGCGCATGTTGCCAATGTGGCTTAAACAGTTTTTGACGTATATTTCGGCTTCTAGTAGACCAATTTTAGTTATTCTTTTTTAAACAATTTATTTTTAATAAGCCTATAAATATTAGTGCTAAAAATTTTAATAATTATGTTATTTGAGTGTAAATAGGGCCTTAACAGTTTTTAACGTATATTTAGGTTTCTAGTAGACCGATTTTAGTTGTTCTTTTGCTAATAATTTAATTTTTATAAATCAACAAATATTAATACTAAAATTTTTAATAATTATGTTATTTGAGTGTAAATAGGGCCTTAACAGTTTTTAACGTATATCTTGGCTTCTAGTGGTTTGATTTTAGTCATTCTTTTTAAACAATTATTTTTAATAAATATAACACTAATTTTTTAAATAAATAAGTTATTTGAGAGTAAATAGAGCCTTAACAGTTTTAACGTATATCTTGGCTTCTAGTGGTTTGATTTTAGTCATTCTTTTTTAAACAATTATTTTTAATAAATATATTAACACTAATTTTTAAATAAATATGTTATTTGAGAGTAAATAGGGCCTTAACAGTTTTTAACGTATATTTCGGTTTCTAGTAGACCGATTTTAGTTGTTCTTTTTGCTAATAATTTAATTTTTATAAATCTACAAATATTAATACTAAAATTTTTAATAATTATGTTATTTGAGTGTAAATAGGGCCTTAACATTTTTTAACGTATATCTTGGCTTCTAGTGGTTTCATTTTAGTCATTCTTTTTTTAAACAATTATTTTTAATAAATATGTTAACACTAATTTTTAAATAAATATGTTATTTGAGAGTAAATAAGGCCTTAACAGTTTTTAACGTATATTAGAAATACAGGGCTGTTTTTGGAAATACAGGGCTGTTTTTAGAAATACAGGGCTGTTTTTGGAAATACAGGGCTGTTTTTGGAAATACAGGGCTGTTTTTGGAAATACAGGGCTGTTTTTGGAAATACAGGGCTGTTTTTGGAAATACAGGGCTGTTTTTGGAAATACAGGGCTGTTTTTGGAAATACAGGACTGTTTTTGGAAATACAGGGCTGTTTTTGGAAATACAGGGCTGTTTTTGGAAATACAGGGCTGTTTTTGAAAATACAGGGACAGTGCCGTATTTAAGAAAAACAGTGCTGTATTTTAGAAAAACGGTGCCGTATTTTAGAAAAACAGTGCCGTATTTTAGAAAACGGTGCCGTATTTTAGAAAAACAGTGCCGTATTTTAGAAAACGGTTACGTATTTTAAAAATTATATATTAAATATATAAAGGGTTATCTTAAAACAAAAACAGCTACATATAAAACATAAAGATATATATTGTATTTAATAAAAATATATACAGAGTACATACGTAACATGTTTATCGAGTGTAATTACTATTTAACAAAAATTTTAGGATTATAGTGATTACAAAGCGACATTGTAACAAACTTAGTCTTAAACTAAAAGTATTTTCTAATGATTGGACACTTTTCTTTTACGGAAACCAGGAACTTGAAGCAACATATACGGTGGAAGATCTTCATACTCTATACCTCTAAAAGATAGATAATTCTTTAGTTTCTTAAACTCAGGATGAACACCAATCTTAAGAGGTTTTTCTACGTTTTACATCTTTAATCGTCACTGCTAGATAAATAGCAAACACCAATTGTAGTTCGTGAAATAACTCACAGGCTAGGGGTTGTTTTATATCTATTGATTTGTGAAGTGGAAAACACCTTGTTCTTCGAGCTTCTGATGAAAAATATTTTGATAACATCTGCTTCACCCATGGCATACCATAATGTGCCTTTTTGATAAGGTACAGGTAAATAGCAGGAGAAAACTGGCAATTCTCTTTATTCGATATTTCAGTTTTAATCTCATAATCCCAGTTCCATGAAATGTTTTCATTAAACAAAGAGATATAGGAGTGAAGGACTTCATCGGGAACTTTAGAATTCTTATATAATTTTTGAAAGTCTTCAGAGACGATACTCATCTTGGCAAAGCTACTGCACAACTAACGAAACCAACAAAGTTTAGAACCTTTTAAGGATTTTAAGCCGTTGAAAAGAGCTGATCAGTTAATAACATAAATTTTATTTAAAAAACGCTGCTTTTTAAATAAAATCACTCTTTATACCGTCTTTTAAATAATTATACTGTAATACACTGTTTATTAATAAAATAACAGCGATATAATTTAAAAGACGGCAAAATTACTGCTTTTAAATAAAATCACTGTTATTTGCCGTCTTTTAAATTATATCGCTGTTATTTATTAATAAACAGTGTATTACGTATAATTATTTAAAAGACAGTAAATACTACTTTTAAATAAAATCCCTGTTATTTGCCGTCTTTTAAATTATTTCGCTGTTATTTCATTAATAAACAGTGTATTACAGTATAATTATTTAAAAGACGGTAAAATTACTACTTTTTAAATAAGAATCCCTGTTATTTGCCGTCTTTTAAATAATTATACTGTAATAAACTGTTTATTAATGAAATAACAGCGATATAATTTAAAAGGCGGCAAATAACAGTGTTCTTATTTAAAAAGCAGTAATTTTGCCGTCTTTTAAATAATTATACTGTAATACACTGTTTATTAATGAAATAACAGCGAAATAATTTAAAAGACGGCAAATAACAGGGATTTTATTAAAAAGCAGTGAATTTTACCGTCTTTTAAATAATTATACTGTAATACACTGTTTTATTAATAAAATAACAGCGATATAATTTAAAAAGACGGCAAATAACAGTGATTTTATTTAAAAAGCAGTAATTTTGCCGTCTTTTAAATTATATCGCTGTTATTTTATTAATAAACAGTGTATTACAGTATAATTATTTAAAAGACGGTATAAAAGAGTGATTTTCTTTCTTAAAAGGTTCTAAACTTTGTTGGTTTCGTTAGTTAGTGCAGTAGCTTTGCCAAGATGGTATCGTCTCTGAAGACTTTCAAAGATATATGAAATTCTAAAGTTCCGATAAGTCCTTCGCTCTATATCTCTTTGTTTAATGAAGCATTTCATGGAACTGGAGTTATGAATTAAAACTGAAGTATCGAATAGAAGAATTGCCAGTTTTCTCCTGTATTACCTGTACCTTATCAGGCACGACATTATGTGTATGCCATGGGTAGATGTTAGCAAAGCTATTTTTCATCAGAAGCTCGAGAACAAGTGTTTTCCACTTCGCAAATCAGCTAGACGACCCAGCCGTGAGTTATTTCCGCAAACTGTTGCTGTATTTATCTAGCATGTGACGATTAAAGATAGCACAACAAGCAGAAAAATACATACTAGATGATGTTCATCCTGGTTTAAGAAACTAAAGAATTATCTATCTTTAGAGGTATAGAATATGAAGATCTTCCACCATGGCCATGTTCCTGGTTTCACGTAGAAGAGAAAAGTGTCCAATCATTGAAAATGCTTTTAGTTCAAGACTAAGTTTGTTCAAAGTGATCAGCTTTGTAATCACTATAATCTAAAATTTTGTTAAATGATACACTCGATAAACATGTTACGTATGTACTCTGTATATATATTTTATTAAATACAATATGTATTGTTTATATGTAGCTGTTTTTGCTTTAAGATAACCCTTTATACTATTTAATATATAATTTTTAAAAATACGTAACCGTTTTCTAAAATACGGCACTGTTTTCTAAATACGGCACCGTTTTCAAAATACGGCATGTTTTCTAAAATACGGCACCGTTTTCTAAAATACAGCACTGTTTTTCTTAAATACGGCACTATCCCTGATTTCAAAAACAGCTGTATTTCAAGCAGCCTGTATTTCAAGAGCAGTCACATGATGCCACAAGACAGCCCTGTATTTCAAAGCAGCCTGCATTTTCAAAAACGGCCCTGTATTTCAAAAACAGCCTGTATTCAAAAACAGCCCTGTATTTCAAGACAGCCCTGTATTTCTGACTAGCCCTGTATTTCCAAAAACAGCCCTGTATTTCTAATATACGTTAAAGACTGTTAGGGCCTTATTTACTCTCAAATAACATATTTATTTAAAAATTAGTGTTAATATATTTATTAAAAATAATTGTTTAAAAGAATGACTAAAATGAAAACCACTAGAAGCCAAGATACACGTTAAAAAATGTTAAGACCCTGTTACACTCAAATAACATAATTATTAAAGAATTTTAGTATTAATATTTGTTGATTTATTAAAGATTAAATTATTAGCAAAAGAACAACTAAAATCGGTCTACTAGAAACCTAAATATACGTTAAAAACTGTTAAGGCCCTATTTACACTCAAATAACATAATTATTTAAATTTGTAGCACTAATATTTATAGGCTTATTAAAAATAAATTGTTTAAAAAAGAATAACTAAAATTGGTCTACTAGAAGCCGAAATATACGTCAAAAACTGTTTAAGCCACATTGGCAACATGCGCAGACCCTAAAACTCATTTTCTGGCTAAACCATTATAGTAAAGTTTGCGCAAATAGCGGAAAAAGTACCTTCGGTACCCCGGCTGATAACGATCTTTCATGATCCCTTTTATAAAATATTTTTAAAAATACCCTTAAGTCTTATTTTAGGGTTAATTTAGAAAATATACAAAATTATTATTTTATTATTTTTAAATATTTGTAAGTCGTTAATTGTATTTTTACCGACTAACTGTATTTTTATTGATTATAATTATTTTTACCTTCACCATTTTGTCGTCATGTTTTATAAACCACGGTATTACTATCTAAACTTGTATATAAAATTGCTAAGAGTCAATGTACAATGTGGTTTAAATAAAAATAATATATACAATGTGTTTTATTATTTACCCTTCCCCCGCGCCGTCTCCACCTCCCCGGTGTTGCCGGGTCAGGCCTAGAACCGTACGTAATGACGTCAGCAAATATTGACATGTGCCCGATGTTGCCAGGTTAGGTCTAGGGCCGTACGAAATGACGTCACGTATAATATTGACATGTGACATTTGACAAGTGACATTTACTATTTGACAAGTGACATTTGACAGGTGACAGGTGACAGGTCGTGGCCACGCCCTTATTCCTTAACGCATGCGCAGTACCTAAATATGGAGTTGCGCAAGATTCCTAAATAATTGCTCTGACGTCAGAGATCTTGAGATAATAAGCTCCACCGGTGGCGGTGGCCCCTCAAACCGCCATCTACCCCTACTGAGGCGTATGTTGGACACTGCTGAATGCGGTATTGCTGGAGAGAAACAAAGTGTTTATTTAAATGAAGACCTCAGTAAGGATATTAGAGACTTGTTTATTAGTGAAAAAGGTTAAAAGGTAAGAGTTTTAAATTTGTTTGGTGCAAATATGGTAAAGTTTTTGCTAGAAAGAATGATAAATCGGAAGTACTAAAAATTTTGAGTTCTGAACAGGTTGATATCCTTCTCCGCAGAAGTTAGGGACAAACTGAGATTTAGTCAACACATATCTAACCTAAGCAAAAAATCTTATATGTCATTAAAAATGTTGTACGCAAACAAGCATATTCTTAACTATAAAGTTAGAAAAAACTCTGTGAATCACATATAATCTCAGTGCTATCTTACTGTAGCACACTGTACTATCCGTGTCTAACACAAGATGATAGATAACGGCTACAAAGGATACAAAACAACTGTTGTCGCTTTATTTTCAATTTAAAAAAGTATGACCATATATCTGAGAAAATTAATCAATTAAATTGGTTAAACATGAATAATTTATTTAAAAACCAGTTGTTGGTATTACTATACAAGCTACTAAAAACATCAACCCCATTCTACCTAAGATCTAAGCTGCATTTTCGAAGTGATGTTCACAATATCCCTATCAGGTCTGATACTCTTACTATGCCTCAACACAAGAAATCTATATTTCAACGTTCTTTACCTATAATGCGGTTAAATGTTTTAACGAATTCATATCTAGCTTTGCATGTCCATCTATAGCATTGTTTAAGAAAAAAGTAAAATTAATCCTTTCTAACAGTGTCATCAGCGAGAGGTTAGGTAAATAATTGTGTATTTAGTATATTGTAATATTTATATACATTTATATATTTGATATTAATACCAATATAATTGTAAATTTATTGTCTAATTGTTATGTGGATATTTAGGTTTATTGATCTTACAAGGGTTAAGTGTTGAGTAGCTGATGCTAATTAGCTAGACTTCGCCCTTTAGGAATTGTAAATTTTATAATTCTTAATAAAGACTTTTATTATTATTATTATACCTCTTTTTCTCATTAGAACACGTTTCTCATCTGAGCTACTAGAAGTAGTAGACATTTTGCTTAACAAATATAACTCCACCACAACTTACAAGTCAATATATACTATAAATAAATTGCTGCAGAATGGTCTAAAATAATAAAATGTGACGTGTGTTCAATAACAAACCGCAACTGTTGCCTGCTAGACGAGTTCAGACGCGCGTGATCGGCTTTGGTGCAGAAACCCCACATTTGTCGTCGCTTAAGGTGTTTCTGCATTAAATAAGAGTTTTGAAGCCGCCCGACAGACGTTTATAATGTGCATAGATAGGGGATTCCTGCACTAAACGATGTGTTTACCCCTATACAATTTAATTTTATCCAAGAATTAATTTCTAAAATTTTGGTCGATATGGGTTTTCTGAAATAAACGATTCAAATATAAGTACACTAAAAAAATAATGGAAGGGGAAAATGTTACCAGCTATCATGATCCATAGACAACTGATATAAAGGAATATCTTGATGACCCCATGCGAGTGTATTATAGTCATTTGGTAATGAAAATCTTTTATCGTCAACATATATTAATGCAATTTTGTTTACCAATTCGGTATACATGGTATGAAGGTGTGATCTAAATAAATACATTGTACAAAATGTTTTTGTATGTTTTTCAACAACATCTTGGTAATGAATAAATTCTAATTGTTTATCAATACTAATTTTTTTAACTTCTTTTGCTTTTTTAGTTAATCCTTTTAATTATTTAATACAATAGGCTTTGCTCCAGTGCCATAAAAACACTCAATGGGTACACCACCATATTCATCTTTAAATTTGCCTATTACAGAGTTAGTAATTGGCATATTATAACTGTTGTCTTTTTCATAGTTTGATGTGTCAAATTTGTCTATATTTATTTTAATATCCTAATAAACATCATCTGTTTCTATTTCTAAAATGAAAGAGTAAGTATCTGTATATAATAATTTAACATTTTCTCCATAATATGGTTTTAAGAAATTGTACATCACTACTTTAGATATGTCTAGTATCGAAAAGCCAACATAAATTGGTTTGTTATAAACAACCAACATTTTTTGCATTTGTATGGCAACTAAATTTTCAGAAAAAATTGTTGAGTCTTTAAAATATGGTTTTGCAATAAGATTTTCTGCACCATCTTTTCGCGAGTTTTTTGACCATTGACTGACTAATCTAATATCGGATCTCCTATCAACATTTTCCATGGTCTTTCCATAAATGCTATTATTAGCCAATTTATAAAGATCTCTATCAAATGAGTTTTGTGTGGCGTTTCGTAAGTTAGTATTTAAATCAATATATTTTTTTAACCATCTAGATTGAGTAAATTCTAAAATTCTATGTATTTTGGTTAATTTTAAACCATTTTTAATGCATTGCTTTAATAAAGTATAATGAATAACATATTTTGATTTATTATTTAAATTTGGCACCAATTTAAAACATTTGGAATTTGGTGATTTAAAATTTTCTTGGCAAAATGGAAAATCATTGTGTTGATCGTGTAGATCACTGGGATATTCTAAATCCACCTCAAGTACATCTCCTTTTTCTGAGGTGTTAGATATATCCATTACATTAAAATTTTCAATTTCGTTTGTTGAAAGCCAACAAAAATCTTTTTCGGGCAGATACTGAGACATTGCATAACCATATAAATTTGTTGCATCAAGGTATAAAATATATTTACTAGGTTTGGTTGGATCATAGTTTGGTAAATATTATGTTATATTATTTGCTATAGATTTTTACAAATTCAACTACTGACTCCCCACGAACACTATTTTTGAAAAAATGTAACATATCAGGTTCGGTTAACAATTCTAATTCCACTCCTGTATATCGTACACAAGCATCAAAACTTAAACCTAGAGATGTATAACAATGAGCTGGATCTAGATTATAAGTTTTCATACAAGTTTGTCTAAAATTTTGAAAAATATCGGCCAAGAGTAACACATCTGATCATATACAATATCGCAATATTCACCTATTGTTTTACATTTAAAAACGTTCCAAACCTGTTTTGCCCTTTCATATTCTTCATTTGAAATATGTTCATCAGTTAACTCATTATAAAATTAATCTTTATTTGGCAAAAAAATTTCATCAAGCTTTGCATAATTATCAATATAACTGTATGGAAATACACCTTTTTACGAATTAAATTAAATTGATCATCAATATTAAAATGTTTTCTTACTTCAAAATATTGATCGTTGGTTAGGGATTTAGCTAACTTCTCTTATGAGCTTGGTAAAAATTGAAAAGAATCTATAAATCTAAGATGTAAATACTTTTTCTTTAAAGAGTTTATGGCTTTATCTTTGTAAGTATCGACTTCAATTATTTTTTGAAAGAAATATATTTTTCTTTATTTTGTGCTATAACACGAATTTTTTCATTATTTTGACATAATTTTTTAATAAACAAATGTGAATCATAATTTTTTAAATTATGAAATACAACTAGGATAAATCTTGGAATTTCAAATTTTTCTAAGCCGTAACCATTCACTAATATATTATTTTGAGTTTCAAATTTTGGAATATTTTTTAAATGCATTGGAAATTCCATACCTGTGGTATCGAATATTGATGAAAAATGTGGATAGGAATCCGTTTCAGTTTCCAAACCATTTGGAGGATAGAGGGCTGCGATGATACTCCAGAGAAAGCAATAGTTGTCATTATTTTTTATGTTGATTGTAGCTTGTTTCAAAGTTAAGCGGTAGTGGGATGTGTGAAGAAGCTCTAAATGGATTGTAGCGATTTATGTTGACTTCAACATGCATAATTTTTACTAACTTCCAACCTGAAATTAAAAATAAAAAACATTAAACTTATTACAAATAAAATAAAATATGTATTATTTTTATATTACAAGAAATTTAATTTAATAATAAAAAGTGTGTCTACTGAAGTTCGCATCATAGGAAAAACTTTTATCAAAGTGCAGATAATGGTGGCAGAAAAAAGTTCCCAGTCTTAAGTGGAGTGGTGGCGATGACTTGTGTTTGTTCTTACATACTACTAACAAAACATTGCCAAAATTACCAATACTTATCAAAAATGCCTCTTACATACTACTAGCTGTGGCGCATGTTTGTGCTTACATACTACTAACAACACTTATCAAAAATGTCATACAAACTACTAAATATTTAAGTTTGTGCATTAGTCGATACCTATTTTTAAATGTGATATGTAAAGCAAGAACTCACTCGTTATCGTAAAAAAAAATGTTTTTTTAACAATCAATCATCTTTTTCTTATTAAACTATTATAAAAAAACAAGGCTTCAGCAATATTTACATTTTTTTTGTTTATTTTTTTTTTTGAAATATCTTGCAGCCCCGAATCTGAAAAGTAGGGATCTTTTTTGCTCTCCAGCGAACTTTAGTAGACATGCTGTATGAAAAAAAAAACAATGTTTAAAGTATTAAAAATATTTTGTAAAATATATTAATTAATTTTAAATTAATTTTAAAAATACACAAAAAATTATAAAATGTGTTAATAAACAAAATATTATCGAGTGTGCTAAAGCGTTGGGTCATGGAAAAAAAATACTTATTTATAAGTTTGCTCAGAAATTTGATGGTTAGCACGACCCGGCGCTTAAGGTCTTATCAAAATAACTTACCTGAATCTCGCTCAGCCATTTGGTCAGCTTTTTGATCCATAATAACAACAAAATTGGCCAATATTTCCTCTAAATTTGAACTGCTACATATTACTTGAAAGGGTGTATTAAAAGATTTGACAGCATGAAGTTGTGGGACTTCACAAAAATAATAGCCAAAAAGTTCCATATTTAATTTTATACATCTATGTTTTTCAAGTTCAGATTCAATTAACTTAATTATTTTTGGTGAATACTTATCAAAAAAACTAATTATGTTTACCTAAAGTTCCAGAGCACGAACTCTATAAGAAATGATTCTTTCTTGAAATGCTGAGTTAATAGTATCAACCAATGCAGGTATTATCTCGATGAATATTTGAATGTAGATGACCATTCCATGAATGTTTTTTGACATATGTTTTGCAGTGTTTGCAGTAAATGTTTTCAATACTTTTTTAGCAATTGGAGATTTGGAACAAATAGTTTTAAGATGACGTAACATGTTGTCTTTTCGAGTAAAGTTTTTTGACATTTTGGACAGCAAATCATTTAAAAAAATAATATCTAACATTACTAAGCTAGTCTCTTTTTGGGAAGCTCACTGCGTGCTTAGCAATTAAAGTAAAATTTTGGAAGCGTGCGATTAAATATATAAAATTTTAAAAGGAGTGGGGATGATTCCTTGTAATATTTCAAGTAAAAAGTTTATATAAACATATGTCCGGAGACACTTCGTTTTCGAGATATAGGGTGTTAAAGTTTTTGAAAAAAGTCGGCATTTTTTTCAATATTTTAAAAACACTTCAACTGATTTGGATCAAATTTGGTACACTTATTTAATGTAATATGGTGCTTATAAAGCTCTGACTAGATTAAGATTATTGGATTCAGTGCCGTCTCAGTGGGCACCACAGCTAATATAATTGAGAAAAAAGTACGCCACTGACTTTTAACAAAATGTTTTTATTTTTTTCCGATTAAACAATTAAAAATGCAACTTTTTGGTCTCTTAAATTTTCTTCGTTTTCGAGAAAGTCAAACTCAACATTTTCTGCCATTTTTTAAATTTTAATATAGTTAAACTGGCACTCTTTAAATTTAAAACTAAAATGGAGTAAGCTGCTTTGTTTTTTTATATGGTATGAAAGAAGGTTGGGAGGGGTGCATATGTGATTTCTATTAAAAAGTTTGTTTTAATTGAATTAAATCGTAGATAGATCACTTTTACTGTTTCCCTAATTATCAACATATACAACTCTACCTGACATATGAATTATTTTTGTGAAAAACTGATTAATACATTTTAAAAAATATTACTTGAATCAAAATACTAATTTAAAAAAATAATTTAATTTAATGCGTGTTTCAAAAACACACCTGACATCGCAACATTGTTGGATGGCATACTGACACAGAAAATTGACTGTGTCGAATGACCTAATTTTAAATGGTAACATATGTTGGATTGCATACACGGAGTGAAAATCGTGTGAAGTATAATTTTATGGTGTTGAACATCTGAATCTTAAATTATCGATCTTGAGGGTATTGTTGTATGTAAAAGAATAAAATATTGCCTCTTCGTATACTCGTATACAGGGGTTGCATGTTCTTGATTTTTAAAATAACAGTTGTATAGTGCGTGTAAATAGAATGGTATACAGAGACAAAAAATTGTATCGAGAGACATAATTTTAAATGGTAACATATGTTGCAAATTCGTAGTATTGCTCCTGGCTCGCAAATTAGCCATTTGTGGAATTGCATACACAAAGTAAAAATTGTATGAAGCATAATTGTATGGTGTTGTACATCTGAATCTTAAATTATCCCTCTTAAGGTTATTGTTGTATATAAAAGAATAAAATATTGCCTCTTCGTATACGCTGATTGCATATTTTTTTTAAATAGTGTATAGTGTATGTAATTGCCTTAAATTATCTCCTCCTCTGAGGGTCGGTCTCGTACTTACCTACTTGTGTGGCATGGGCCTAACTATATTTTTTTAATCTATATAATTTAAATCGCCAAATTTTTTAGCAGGTGAAAGAGCATACTGCACAAATTCACACACACATATATATATATATATATATATATATATATATATATATATATATATATATATATATATATATATATATATATATATATATATTGATCTTGTGGTTACTAAAAACCTTACAATACTATTTTTATTTTCTTATTGCCTATCTATTTCTATAAAAACTAATTTTTTTTGTCAACCAAATTTTCTTGACAGGATAGTAAATAAATAAAAATATTTAACTGCAAAGGTATTACTTTTAGTTAATACTTTTTGTGAAAACCGTTTGTTTTGTTAGAAATATAAAAAAGATCAAATATTTGGATTTTGCTGTGGCCGACTTGCTGGTGTATCTTAAAAACCAGCGGACACATAACGTGTTTGTCAGTATCAGTGTTTATTCCCCTTAGTCCTTATTATTCCTATTTTTACCGTTTTTAGAACAAGCAATGAATATACACTGATAATGTAACAGAACTGTGCAAATTTTCATTAGATGTGATGCGAAAAAGTCGCGACAATTCAAAAAAATCGTTTTTTTTTGCGATAATTTGGTTTAGAGGGACGCATTTAAGAAAACATATGTTTATTAAAAGAAAAGTCTTATTTCAATCTAAATAATACTACCTTAAAATATTTGTAGTAAATTTAGAAACATCCTGTATACCTTGCAGTATCAATATGGCTTTATTTAATATCTTACATAATATTTTCGTATCATCATATAAATCATAGCAAATAAAGACGTTTAAAATCCCAACTAACGTTAAAATATTGAACTGACAAAGAAATGGCAAGCAACACAAATTCTTTAAAAACCAACGTAAGCAAGTAATGCCGGCAACAACGGCGCGTCCTACTACATGGCTCAAGGCCAATCGGAAAGTCGGTGAAATCCTTTAAAGTTTCGTCGAGTGTCATCTCTTGTTAAAACATACTTACTCCTTGTCGGAGCCGCAATAGTTACACCAACTGAAATACTTTACTTTAAACTACATGACTAAAACTCAATATATACAGGAGAATTGTACGCAATCCAACAAGCACTAGAATATATCGAAAGACAAAATATAGCAAAATGTACTATAGCTACCGTTTTACTCAGCTCAATACAGGGACTTCAACAACTTTATCCTAGGCACCCGCCCCTACAAACAATAAAAGAGACCCTACACAACCTTAAAAGTTACCAAAAATCTGTGTCCTTTATATGGATACCGTCACACATAGGGATAAAGGGAAACGAAAAAGCGGATGCAGCAGCTAGGGAAGCCATTTTTCAGCATAATATAGGTAACAATGAATTGGTAACAACAAATGACGTTAAAATGTTCTTCAAATACAAAACACAGAACGAATGGCAGAATCTTTTGTCAAACCAACGTACTAAGCAAAATAAAATCAAGCCTTCTGTTTAACCTTGAAATAACAACAACCTAAGCCGAAAAGACCAAGTAATTCTACTAAGAATAAGACATATTATATTTACGTCATGAATACCTCATTAAGAAAGAAGATCCACCTATTTGCACAAAATGTGCAAATCGACTAACTGTAAGACACATATTTGAGGAATGTCTAGAATTAACACTAAATATCACCTAAACCATCCCAGATAGCATTTGGACGTCGTACCAACATTGAATCTAACGACCCGCCGTTAGAAGCCGACGTGGGAACGACCACGTTTTGACTCGTTTTTGCACCAAAATGGGGAATAAAAATTCGGGTCGGTTCGACGTCGGATGCTGACTAAAAGTTCAAAAAATCGTAGTAATTAGGACGTCGTTTATTTTAACTACAAGTTAACAACTGTACTATTATTGACGTTGTCCGTAATACAAAAAAAGATAGTAAAACAACCTTAGGTATGTTTGGTATTTTAAATTCGACTTTATTATAACACTATTTACCTGCAGCTCCATCTATCATTATCTTGTCTCTAAGTTTTAAAGTGAATCGGCAGGAAAGGAAAATGACGTTTAGGCCGTTGTTTTATATCATAATATGTAAATTATGAGTCGGTCATTACAAGATGTTTTTAATAATTTTCTGAAAAATGTCATGGTTAAAATTACAAACGCCGGCTATTTTACTGATAACGCCATAAGAAATCGGCGATTTTCGATATTTTTAAAAATTTTTAAATAAAAATATGATACTAAAATTCATTATATTGTGTAGGAACTAAAATTAAACAATATTTAAGAAATGACTTGTGTATAATTAAGTCATTTTTATTAGAATTGAGTAAAATTTTTAAAAAATTTGGTTTAGTTCATAGTTTGTTTAAAATGGCTGTGACAAAACTAATATCCAAAAATAAAATGGAGTAGTCGGAAAAATTCAAAAAAACCTTACTAAACACTAAAAACACTACTTGCGAAAAATTCTTTACTGCATTAACATTGATTTTATCTCCGGGTAAAAAAATATGTATCTCTGGTGGCAATATTTGCACTCTCGTTGCCGAATAAACTAAAAATACGTCGAACAGACGTTGAAGCTGTCGCGTCATGTCGGGTGTTCGCCAAGTGCCGAGTACCGACTTCGAAGGAAAAGAAAAAAGCCCGCGACGCAAAGTCCAATTTCATTTAATTAATTTGTAGGTTAGATCTTATGGGGCGGGCGGGCTTTAACTATTTTATATAATTTATTTGTATTATATAGTGATTACACCATGTATTTTAAGATGGTGTTACTAAAAGAATTGGGAGAGGTAGAACCTATTCCCCACCAGTGCACAGTGGGCTCTCAGACAACATTTTTGGCCGAAAATATGAAAATGTTTGCTTTTTAAAAATGTATCTCTAAATTTTATAAAAATGCGCCAATTTAATTCACAAGCATTATTTCGTATCAAATAAACATCATTTAGTAAAAAAAAACTTATATACAGGGTCATTCAATATGCAATAGTGCCTCGGCCAAAGATTTCTCCTTTACTGTAAAAATAAGAAATGTCCATATCTATAATATACTTAAAGACGCACTTCAGGAATATGTTTCCACATATACAGGGTGTACCAAAAAACTCTGGCATAATAAATGTAACTTTTCTAAACAAATTATTCCGTATATTTTTGCATTTCTGAATTCAGCATGAAATTTTAAGTATATTTGATTTATCATAATTTATCATCAGGTAAAAAAGGAAAGTAAAATTCCCTGACTCTGTCTTACCTAAAATTGTGGCAAAATAACGATTTTCAGTTTTATAAATAAAAACTAGTCACTGTTTGATATTATAAATAAAATCTACCTAGAATTTTAAGCCATATTCAAAAGTGCTGAAATGTACCTGATGATATTACTTGTAGTATACAAGAGCAACGTTTAATGCATTCCTCGTCTAGGTCTAATATCTTAGAAGTGGCTAACGGGTCGCTAAAAATCTCCCACTAGTGTTGCCATCATTACTTGTTCCACTTCCACCTGCTTTTACTTTATCTATAATCAAACCCATTTCTGTTCTAAATTTAAGCTGAATATCTTTTTTCTCTCTTTTAATCTATCCTTATCGTCCTGTGATCTAGCCTGCCATTTCTTAAAATCTAGTTTATAAGCTACATGTAAACAATATTCCATAAAGCGTATCCACGCATGTAGACTAGATAATCCATAATCGAGCGCTGCGTTGTTGAATGATCTACTTTTTACGATTTCTAAGCTGTTCATCATTTTAGGTGTTGCACCACATATATTGCAAGCTTGACTTGAAGATGTCTCTGTCATAACACTGCAGACCTTCCACTGAGAGAAATTTCTAGCAACCATAATTAAAGTTTTAATAATCATAACTAAATTATCTCAGTTAAATAGGGGACAGATAAGATCAGTTAATGTCATAATTAAAGTCGACTTTCTACTTCCAAATTAGTTACTATAACTAAGTCGGTTTAATAACCGAAAAATATCTGATATGTTAGCGACCATTATTTGGCATTGGTAGTGTGGTTATTAAAGTCGTCTAGTTACCGCTGTTAGTCCATGACATTATGGTAATTAAGTCATTTACTTTTTACTGCTCAATGGACTTAGTTGTGACTGATATTCAATCTTATTATCAGTATTACTATATCAACATTATGGTAATACCTAAGCTTTAATTAAAGTAGCAAAAAATGTAGCTTGCTGGAATATACAGGGTGTCCGGAAAGGTGAGGTCAAAAATGATAGGGGTGGTAGAGTCAGCCAAAATAATGTTAGTACTTCATATAAAAAGAAGTTCTATCGCGCTTCCCTAGGAGTTATGAGGTTTAAAGTTAGAATATAAAAATAGTATTTCATTAATAACTTTTGAACGGTTGCCACAATAATAATGATATTTAGGCATTTAAATTAACTCGTACCAATGCTTTTTCCATAGGCAAATGATGCGCCGTAAGTCATAATTATACAGGGTGAGACGAATTTTTTCGTTTATTTAATGCATTTCTTACAGAGGTAAAAAAATTACATTTTGGTTTGACCGTATAATTTCTTATCAGTTTTGTACAAAAAAGGTATACTTTATTTAAATTGATTCCGTGAACCGTTTTTCATATAAACGCATTTTAAATCCAGACATACCCCCATTTTGTATGTAATAAAAATCAATTTTCTGAGAAAATTATTAAAATATGGTAAAATTTGTAAAAAACAGTCTCTATTTGTGTTATAAAGTTTCAAAGGCCTTTAAACACCATTTTTAACCACATTTTAATATTTTCCTCAAAAATGGATTTTTTTTGTTATATGCAAAATAGGGGTATGTCTGGTTTTTAAAATGCGATTTTATGAAGAATGGTCCAAGATATCGATTTACATAAGGACTACCTTTTTGTACAAAAATGATTAAGGAATTAAACGGTCAAACCAAAATGTCAAATTTTTAATCTCTGTAAAATATGCATATAATAAACGAAAAAATTCGTCTTACCCTGTATAATTATGAATTGCTGCGCTATCATTTGCCTCTGGAAAAACACTGGTATGAGTTTATTTAAATGCCCAGATATAATTATTATTGGGGCAACCGTTTAAAAGTTATAAATGAAATACATTTTTTTTATTCTAACTTTAAACGTCAAAAATTCCCTAAGAAAGCGCGATAGAACTTTCTTTTATATGAAGTACTAACATTATTTTGGCTCATCTATCACTTCTACCATTTTTGACCTTACCTTCGAGACACCCTGTATAAGCCTTAGTGATTGTAGTATATGGCTTAAGTTGCTTCAGCAAATAACAGTTCCTGTAGCAAATTAAATTTATAAAATATATATGGTCAAGGGAGTATATGGAGAAGTATTAGGAATTAAAATCTATAAATTTGTATGTATAGGTATGTATTACGAGATAAGTGTGATAAGTGGATGAGGTAGGTTTTTTTGGCTTATTATTTTTACCAACGCCATTTGACTGATAAACGAGTAAAAAATATATATTTTTTAAAAACCAAATATTTTATTCCGTTTTTTTATGTTTGTGGTTTGTTTTAGCGTTGTGCAGTTTAATAATGGCCAACAAACGTACTTTAACGGAATGGGGCTTTAATCAAAGTGCTATAAAAGCTTTTAAAACTAAGCATTAAAAAGGATTTGCAATTTCCTAATTAATAATGGTAATTATTTACTCTTTTATTTTTGCGATTAAAATTGGGTTACTGGGCGAACCATTTCCTCTTCCGTGGCTGGGCGGGTAAAACCATGGTAAAGTAAATGTCTAGAAATTAAAGTGGGTTCATTACGTTTTGCTTGACAAAATTTGAGCAGTTTCCGAAATTTTATTATAAAATAGGCATTCCAAATAGCACATAAAAAAGCGAAATATTCACGTTTTGCAAAAATATAACTGTTAAATAATTGCCATTTATGACTGAAGACTGAACATTTAAAATTTTAAAAACTTGTGTCCGCAAAACCTATTGAACCCGCTTTAATTTCTGGACATTCACTTTACATCGTCTTTTACCATGGGCTTACCCCGCCCAGCCACGGAACAGGAAAAGGTTCGCCCAGCACACAATTCACTTCGCGGTCTCGAAAGTTTGTTGATTCATAAATAAATAAAAAAACGATATTTTCTTGCTCCCTTGAAGGGTTTATGTCAGTAACTGCCTCTAGAACAAGTGAGTATTTTTTTTAATCGAATAAATAAAGGAATAAATAATTACCAATATTAATTAAGAAATTGCAAATCTATTTTAATGCTTACCTTTAAAAGCTTCTATAACACTTTGTTTAAAGCCCCATTCCTGTAAAGTACGTTTGTAGGCCATTATAAAACTGCATAACGCTAAACCAAACCAAAAACATAGAAAAACGAAATAAAATATTTGGTTTTTAAATAAATTAAGATTTTTACACGCGCCATTTTGGAATCAGTCAAATGGCGTCCGTAAAAATAATACGCCAAGAAAAACCTACCTACCCACACCACACGAAGCACAAAACTGAAATACCAGGAACAACGTTGCGCTTGTTTTGGAAGACTTTCCGTTGACGAGCGCTACCGAAGTATATCGATTTTTAACGATTCATATCTAGCTAAATTACTTTAGTTATGACTATTAAAGGTGCCCACTTGTAATACCTGAATATCTAATAGTATTAGGAAGTTCTTTTTCTGCCTTTATTAATGGAAACTTTATTTGATGCATTTAATAAACACAAATAATAAACTTAATGACCACAATTAAACCGCAACATAATAGTAAATCTGGTAAGATTTTATTAACACGTAAATGGATTGTAACTAAACCAACTAGTTAGTGTTATGCAGAAATTTAATAACAGTAATACCTTGATTTCAGAAAGACAACTTTAATAGTACTCGAAAGATCAATTTAATATCATTATTAAAAAAATAGCTATGATACCTAAAAATAAAAGAATGGTTATTAACAAAGCAACTGAAAGGTAGTTTAATTAACTGTTTTCTTTCAGTGTCCCATCAATCATCGTCATTTTCATTTCGTGTTTGACCAATAAAGAGTGACCTTTGTAGGATGTAATTCGCTAATTTCTTTTTTAATAGAGGCTGCTTCTTGTAATATTAAAGCGGTAGTTTCTTTTCGAAAATAAATGTAAAGTGGCCTCATACCTGGTAGATGATGGTCGGGGTTTTGCCAATAAATTATTTTCTCAGTTGTATCGGTTTTGGAGTAAGAAAATAGTTGCAAAGGTACAAGTGAAGTTAAAAAATATCTGAATCTGAAGCATTTTCAGTTTGAATAAATTGCTTATATTCACTATGGCCTGTGCCATCACATCCCCATTTTGTAATTAAAATTAAATCAAGTGGTTCAGATGTATTGTCAAATACTCTGTTTGGGATAAAATTATTCGGGAAACAGTATGATCCAAAAGGCCTTGTAACTTAATTTTCGCAGATAATTCCGTAACAAAAATGTTATCAGGAGATGGATAACAACATACCTTTGCTTGTAAAATTTTTTTGTATGAAGGATAAACATCAAAGTTCCTTTCCTTTGCCTCTTTTCTAATTGTTAGATAGTCACTCTTTGATAACTTGGTCTCAATTATCAAGCTAACTGCTTCTTCACTTGTATACGGTATTATTGGTTTTAATTTTTGCGTATTCCAACTATCTATTACTTTTGATGACCTAGTAGGAGTGGTTTCGAGACTCTCTTTAAGCAGCCTGACTTCATCTTTTTTCCCCTGTTTTTTTAAACTTAGCTTTGTTGCCCCAATTAATAGATTTTGTTCGCAATTTGTTGCTAATTCTTGGATTTTCTTCCTCTTAGTTCTTTCACTACTCGAGGAAAATGACTTTTCGGGTCTTCCTAGCGAGTTTGTTGGCGTTTGCACGCTATCCATTTGAGGAAATAGAACAACTGTACTATTTAACCAATTATTATTTTGCTTTAAAAATCTATGCTTTGTGCGATTATTTTTTTCCATCTCTTGGATAACTGGTCACAAATTTCCATAACTTTCCTTTTTGTAGAATCCTGATATTTGGGGCTTTTGATATTCATCATATTTAATATCTCATTGCATACTTGAATATTTCTTTCTTTATGATTTCCGTTCTTATTAATCCAAAAATTAAATACGTCCATTCTTTTAACATTCATGGTGCGTTCGCTCCGTAGTGTTCTGTAAAAAAATATTTAAATTTACGCACAATAATTAACGTTAAACTCTTTATTTAAATAAATGAATTCAGAAATAGAATAATACGTTGGATAACAAATATAAGGATTCCACATATTTAACAGGCTGTCATTTTGTTAGGTTTTTAGTATAAATTAAAAAAAAATTCGAGTTTTGCCTTAAGGATTAGCAGTCGTGAAATATAATAAACAACTTTATTATTTCTTATTTTAATATTCCTTATTTAGTCTTAAAAAAGCTTTAAATTTAGCAAATTTCATCCAACCATGACCTTTGCAGTTTTTAAGCCCCTATCTATAAGATGCCATCGTTGAATTTGGAACACCCTGTATATATAAAAATGCTAAGGTTAACAAAAAGTCACATAATATATTTTTGTTTGGTTGGCATACATCTAATAATAAGTGGATAAGAAAAATTTCGTGTTTTAAAAGTTTTTAATTATACTTAATGTAACATATATACTTAATGTATTATTTTTGTCAAATACACGATACACAAAAAATTCAAAATTTTACTTGGAGGCAATTAGGGGCAAAGTATATTAAAAAATATTTTTTCCTATCATTACTTTATCTAAAAAGCTATACATTAGCAAAACGGAAGATGACAGAAACCTTTTTTTTATCCAATTTAACATTTTCTAAAACGAAAAATAGATTTTATACATGTAACCAGTAAATTAGTTCTGCAGCCAAACACTAGACCGAAATTTAACTAAGAAAAGTATTTTTAAATTTTACTTACCTTCTTCTAATTAATCCAAATGATACACAAGATTTATCAACTACAACTATTATTTAACAAAAACTTCAAAACTATATAAAGAAATCTCTGAAAAATATTTTTTTCAATCTCTATTCACTTGAAATTAAAACTTCTGACTGACAGATGTAAGTACAACTTTTGATTAAGTGTTTTGTTTTCTAAGACTACTTGACTATTTCCTTTAGAAAATTGCTAATTGTAAGGATCTTGTGGATAGTTTATTTTAAACCAGTTATGCCCAAAAATATTATTTGAGAAACCATTGTGCAGTGGAAAGAAAATGATGTTTTTTATTGGCCTCCTACAAAATCAGAAGTTAGAAAATACCAGTCAAATGCCGATAGCATTCGTTAAAATATAGGTGTTTAATAAAAGCACAAAATATAACATTATTTAAATACGCTTCTGAAATTGCTGATAAATTATATGAAGAATCTTCGTCATCAGAACCAGATGATTTATTAACTGAAGGTAAATAAGTGACAAACCACCTGCAAAATATTATGATTCGTATTTAAGTTATCAAGTGGCTGATGTTCGTCATGACAGCAAGATTAGTCCCTCATCAAACCAAACAGCACAACCTTATAGATCTGAGGACCCTCCTAATGACATTACAATCAAAAATATACCTGACGATCTAAATTTGTCAGCTATATATTGGCAAGTCAGAAAGACACTTCCATCCAAATTTCTGCAATTGATAATCGTAAGTACTTTTGCAGGTCCTACTACAACTTTAAGTGTCTTAAAAACTGCAGAAAGTGGTAGTTTATTTTATGTACAGTAGTTGAATAAAGTGGTGGTTGACCTAAGCACTCAAGTATTAAAAGATACTTGGAATTATATTTTTTACAAGTATTTAGAAATTAAACAAACAAATATAACTATACACCTACATACATATAAATATGGTTCTTTTGTTAAGCTGTTAAACATAAGAATGTATGTATAGGCTTTATGATAAACAGACGTGTCAACAAAAATGTTTTATATCTTTTTAGTTAAAGATGTTAATAAAAAATTGGCAGAATTGTTCACTAAAATTAATAAAATCGAGTATATGATAAAAAAGACAGAAGAAGAAGATTTTAGGTTACCACCGGACAGATTTAAATTTTTTCCTTTGGGAACCATTAAAGGGATTAATTCTCTAAACAAAAAATTGGTTGATGATGAGTTTAAAAAATATATTAAATCACTTAAAGAGAATTATTGGAACAGGCAGTAATAGTCGTGCAGCTTGTTATAAACTAAGCTCTGTTCTTTTTACCAAGTAAGTACCTACTTTCTATTTTTTAGTGCTTTCTGGGAAGAAGCAAAGATCTGCACATAGCATGTGCAATCAACTTATAATAAGTACTTATATTTTATTCAGATTGCCCAATGTTTTAAACTTCTTATATTTTTTAGGGAACTTTTGACTAATTTTTCGTGGACAGCTGTCAGTAAAAATAGCAACAAAGGCATTCAGCAAATTAATTAATGTTTTAGGTAAGTAATCATTAATAATTTCTGATACACCAATGAACAGTTATCCTAAAAATCAGACTTGATTTTTTTTTTTTTTTTACAGAAGTTTTCTTCAAAGTCGTAAGCTATGCCGATAATACTTTTTACACAATCAAATGGAAATTTTCTTTAAAGATGGAATTCTTAAACATAGGCAGTCAAGGCTAAAACCAAAGAAAAAAATATTAAAAGGTAACATGGCACAAAATGTGTTTGTGTTAAGATTTATAATAATAAATAATTTTTCTTATTTTGCCAATGCTTATTTTTTTTAATTGTATGTAATTACAATTAACTAAATAATTTAAGATTCTCCTATTAAAATTTTGGCGCAAGGGTTTGTAAGAATGGTTTTTTCAAAAAGTAATCTCATATTTTTCTGTAAAATGCACAGGGCCTATAAATTAACCCCGTTAAAATTTACATAGGATTTCCTATGTTTGCTCGGCGATGCATTGCCCGGTATAGTTATATATATTAAAAAAAACAAGTAGCAAACCATTACATCTTTAAGACTAGTTTAATATTTTTAGAACTCACGAAGGCTACTGAAAAAAGAAAGAAACTTCGAAATGTAGAATAAGTGTTGTATTAGGTCGCACCCGTCACTAAATTGCCTCAAAATTTGTGATTTTAATCGTAAAATCAAAAGTGGGAAGACTTTGTTTTTCCAATCATAATTTTGCAATCCATATCTTTACTAAGTTGGAATGTGAATAATATTGACGAAATTAAAGTAAAGAATGACTCTGGTAAGCTATACACGTTGTGCAATGCAGTGGACATTGATTCAAAATTCCATGCAAAATAAACCGGTCGGGTAACCTAATCCTACCGGAATACTTACATCCCGGAAATATCTGTCCAATAACCACCTGATAGTGTTTAACATACTGAAAGTCAATTTAAACATAACGAGCTTATGCAACTGTTAAAAAAATAATTAATAAAATAATTTAAAATCAACAATTACACTAAACAACTATTTTATTAGATGTTTAGTAGAAAAGGTCCTATTGAAAATACGGCCTTTGTGGTAACAGACTTAAAAACCGCTGCAGCCACAAAGATGCCTAAATGGGAAATAAAATGTAGTTTGCTTAGTTTAAATCTCTTTTTGGTAAAATTATAGCTCTCCAAAATTCTTTTTTTCAATTTTTTTCCTTTAACTTAGTTATTACTTAAAATATAAATAAGTGTTAACAGAAAAGATCTAGAAAATTATGTTTTAAATAGAAAGAATTAATACAATATTTTACTTAATCTATATCTATATCTATATTATCCAGTAATCTATATTTAAGCGACGACATAAATACTGTATGGCATTTTTAAAATAGACATTTTAAAAATAAGCTTTTGTACATTACGATATAAGTACCTTAAATTTTAATATATTGTAAATACTTTTGGATTTGCTTTTCATGTTTTTAGCTCTCACCATTAACCTGGCTTGTTGAACAATGAGTTTTTATAACGCCAGGGAAGTTCAGCAATTTTTGGAAGGCACGTTTCCAAATTGTATAATTTGCAGAAGAGTTACCATAAAATGGTAACTTAATGACCAGATATGACACCTGATGATTTATTTCTTTAGGGAAAAGTTAACCAACAAATTTATAGGCACCGTCATGAACGTGTAAATGACTTGGACGAACTGTTCCCAAAAAATTAGTCATATGCATACCATACCACCTATTGCTTGAAAACTAAAGAAAACCGAATTTTGATTAAAATATTGTCTTGCTAAAAACGCTGGTCTTTTAGGAACCATGATAAACTACTAAAGATTCTCAATATTGTATAAACGTTTCCGTAACTTACGTACTTTTATGTTGTATGTTGTTTTGTTTTTTTTTAGAGAATTATATTTCTATTTTTGGTTCCAATTACTTTTTATAATTACTTTATTTTTTGAAGTTTTGTTTAGCCCTAAATGGCAAAAAAGAAAATTGTTGCTTTTAACTTAAGGATTATTGAATGCATTTAAATTAATAAATATTTAAGATACTCTAACATTTATTATTTATCCGTCGGCTGGTCTAATAGGGGAGTATGGTTACGGTTGGGTGTAAGCAATGACAATGGGGAAAAATTTGTGCATTAAACAACATCGCCTTCTTATCGCATCGTCTGTCTTAGTCGAACTTATGTTATTTAGTATTCTCTCTATATGCTCTTTATTTCACTTAGGCAACTGTATAGGGCGGATACAGATTTTCACACCTGTATATGAAAAAAACCAAATAGAAACAAACAAAAACGTATAGTCGCGATAGAAATAAATAGGATTAAACAAAAAGGATTAATCAAAATAAAATAGGAACAAAAAATAAATCCGAATATCAAATTCCTATTCGGTTCTATTCGCAATTTTTGACAGGGCAAACTTGTAGTTACTTTCCATTTTGACTTGTTAAATAGCACCTTCTAAATACAACGTGTACGATACATGAAACAGATATACAAGGTGATTCAAAAATTGATCACAAAACTTAAGGGGGTGATTCTACTTGACAAAATAAGGGTAGATCTTCAGAATTTTTTTTTCAAAATGTCATTAGTTTTCGAGTTGCAAGCCGTCAAAGTTCAAGTTTAAATTTTTGTTTTTTGAATGACTCGCTTACAGAAAAACCGATTTGACTAATATTTAAAACCTAGACTAAATCATATGCGTTTTATCATTCTAGTAACAATTCACATTGATTGTTTGCCGCTAGAGGGCACTTTACCTACATTAAAAAGTTTTTTTGTCATAATTTTTTAGTGTTGACAGCTACAGTAGATTATGGCATGTTTTCTGAAAGACTGCCCGGCCTTTAAAAAAGGTGCTCTTTATTTACATTGCTAAACCCAACGGTTTAGACGTTAACCACCCTTAAAACTTAAGTAGTAATTTATTTTTCTCATTTCATTACCACCAGCTACCAAGTAACTAAACTGCTGCTCAATTCAACTGCAACTGGAAATTTTTTGGTAAATTTCAAATCGTTATTACTCTTAAATAAAATGCAATAGCAAATGCGGCTTTTACCGTTTTGTAGAATAACTTTCTTGGAAAAAATGGCCATTTCACTTTGTGTAAATTTTCACTAGTTTTTATTCTACAGGGTGTAATGGAAAAGTCCATTTTTACAAAAACTTTGTCAAGAGCGACATTCTACAAAAAAGTAGTTTTTAATTTTTAATTATATAGTGTTATTCAGTAGACCATTTTGAAAAACAGGTTTGTCAGATTTTTGATATCTGCTCCATTTTTCATGTTATAATTTTTTTCAAAAATTGATTTTTTTTTATATTGTATTTAACAGTTCATCACAGCGATTAATTTTTTTAGATAATTTTAAATGTACATAAGTACCCTTTTAAAACTGTATTAGAATTTTATTTCTAAAAAAATTATTTACGCGTTAGTAGCGTCGCAAATGTAACTAAATTGTATTTTGGTAAAATTTCAATTCCCAAAGTTTCAGTGAGCACCACATATTCTGTATTTAAGATTTTAATTGTTTCTCTACAATTTTTAGAAACTAAGGACATTTATCTCGGGACGGTTTTTTACTTTTTTTTTTAAAGTTATCAGTGGCGTAGATATAATTTTTCTTCTAAATGCTCTTTTTACTTGCCAGAGGATTATTGCATGGAAGTAATAATTTGTAATTCGGGTTATTTTAGGGCATTTATCGATTAGCTTAGAACAAACGTCAACATTTTTTTAAATCTTAGTAAATTTAGAAAAAAATATACAGGGTGTTTCAAAAAATTAAAGCATTTGTATTTTTTTAATGAAAAGCAGGGTGTGAATCCTTAGATGATTTTACGAAGAAAGTTCAAATAAACTTATGTTCTGACTGTCCTAACTTTTGAAATACAGAGTGTGAAACTTAAAAAAATATATATCTTTTTTTATAATAACTGTGATACCACTCTACAAATTTTAATAAAATGTGGTACACAGTCACTACACATTAGGGGCACTTTTAAAAGTAAAATATTTGTATCTTTCTTTCAGTGGCGTTTGAGCGGGATTTAAATTAAATATTTTTAAAGAAAATCATTTGTACGCCACTGCTTATTTGCAGTGGAGCTTTTTTGAAACAAAAATTATTCTTACAATTTCCATTTACTTTTAAGCAAATTTAATATTACGTTATTTTTTGACCGACGAATTTGGTATGCTACCTTTATATTTTCATTTGCTTGATTAATAAATAAATTTGTTTTGTCTATTTGTCTGATGTAATGGACCGCTTGTAAAGCTTTAATTAGATTGACTTTATTGGATTCAGTGGCGTCTTGGTGGCCACCACTACCATTATTGAAAAAAGTACGCCCCTGGCTTTTTGTAGTTTTTATACTTTTTTCCTATGATGCAACTAAAAGTAAAAACTTTTTAGTATTGTCCATTTTTCAGAAACGAAGCAACAGCGGACATAACTTTATAGGAACTTTTCTTCATAAAATTACATAACAAATCCCCTTTAAAGTTTCCTACCGTAGTTGGGAAATATATTGGTATTTTAATTTGGAAATAAGTCTTTTTTAAGGTACCACGTACGTTTAACATACACATATTTTTGTGCAAATGTATTTTCGCATAAAGTAGAACTTTTTGTATGGGAGGCACTTTTTTTCGTAAATTTAATAATTAAAAAGTTTGGTAAGATTTTAATTATTAAATACTAATAATAGTGTTAAGCAACCCGAAACCCTTATGCACTTATTGTCAGCTTGTTCAGTGCATGCTACCAATGCTAAGTTCTTATCCATCCGCATAATGACGCTCTTCGGGTACTTTACTATCACCTCAAGCATTACTACGGCATCGATGAAAAGCAATACTAGCCGTTTGCTCCCGGCGACATGAAGCAGTAGTGGAAAAATGACAACTGTCGCATATACTGGAACTATGCTTTCCCA
Organism: Listronotus bonariensis; assembly: GCA_014170235.1. Taxonomy (NCBI): domain Eukaryota; kingdom Metazoa; phylum Arthropoda; class Insecta; order Coleoptera; family Curculionidae; genus Listronotus; species Listronotus bonariensis. Next base: position 38,076 of record JACEGR010007480.1, read on the forward strand.
ACCACGCATCAAATGCAAGCGAATAAACCCGACATCGTTCTCCTTGATAAGAGAAATCACACCATGTATGTGATAGAGTTTTCCGCACCTGCGGAAACTAACATCGATATAAAAAAACGGGAAAAATGAGCCAAATACCAAGATCTTCTTGGCGAACTTCGGAGGCTTTATCCAGAGTATACCGTGCGATTGGTTGTCCTGATAGTTGGCGTTTTAGGAGGCATGAAAGATAACGTATTAAGGAAATGAGGTACATTCCAGCATATCAAAATACACCCGAACAACTAGCGATGAAGATGCAGAAATCTGTTGTCCTTGGTTCCCCTCGTCTACTGAGGCAAATGAATTTGGCCGAAGATCACTGACCGAGAGGACGCGAGAAGTGGTCTTCGATATGGATGGCCCCTTTCGCACGACGCCCTATTGGGTCGGAGCCATGGGATACGTCGTGTTGGATCTTTTAGAGAATAATAATAATAATAATGACCTAAACCTCTATGCAACTAATGAGGCGGGATCTACAACAGTCTCCTAAGTGATTCACGAATATACCAAAGATGTTGGCAGGAAGTTCTTATAACAGAATTTTAAAAGTTGGATAAGTGAGATTTGGAGAGATTAGATTAGAGATTTAAAATGCATGTACTTGCGTTTTTAAAAAAATTAACCTTGCCACTTTTACCAAAACACTAATAAGGCATTTTTATTAATTTTGACAATATATGAACATGCCGAGAAATGCTTCATATTTTATTAAGTTAAAACTATTCGTCGGGCAAAAGAATAACATGATATCAAATTTGCTTAAAAATAAATGGAAATTATAGGAATAATTTTTGTTTCAAAAAAGCAGTGGCGTACAAATGATTTTCTTAAAAAATATTTAATTTAAATCCCACTCGAACGCTACTGAAAAAAGAGGTATATATTGTTGTTAAGTTTCACACCCTGTATCTCAAAAGTTAGGACAGTCAGAACATAAGTTTATTTGAACTTTCTTCGTAAAATCATCTAAGGATACACACCCTGCTTTTTATTTAAAAAAATACAAATGTGGAAGCTTTAATTTTTCGAAACACCCTGTATATTTTTTTCTAAAACTACTAAGATTTAAAAAAAATGTTAACGTTTGTTCTAAGTTAATCGATAAATGCCCTAAAATAACCCGAATTACAAATTATTACTTCCATGCAATAATCCACTGGCAAGTAAAAAGAGTAGAAGAAAATTTAATTACCAAGGCCACTGATGACTTTTTTAAAAAAGTAAAAAACCGTCCCGAGATAAATGTCCTTAGTTTTCTAAAAATTGTAGAGAAATAAATAAAATCTTAAATACAGAATATGTGGTGCTCACTGAAACTTTGGGAATTGAAATTTTACCAAAATACAATTTAGTTACATTTGCGACGCTACTGACGCGTTAATAATTTTTTAGAAATAAAATTCTAATACAGTTTTAAAAGGGTACTTATGTACATTTAAAATTATCGAAAAAAATTAATCGCTGTGATGAACTGTTAAATACAGGGAGTACAATATAAAAAAAATCAATTTTTTGAAAAAAATTATAACATGAAAAAATGGAGCAGATATCAAAAATCTGACAAACTTGTTTTTTCAAAATGGTCTACTGAATAACATTATATAATTGAAAATTAAAAACTATTTTTTTTTTGTAGAATGTCGCTCTTGACAAAGTTTTTGTAAAGAAATGGACTTTTCCATTACACCCTGTAGAATAAAAACAAGTGAAATGGCCATTTTTTCCAAGAAAGTTATCCTACAAAACGGTAAAAGCCGCATTTTGCTATTGCATTTTATTTAAGAGTAATAAGGATTTGAAATTTACCAAAAAATTCCAGTTGCAGTTGAATTGAGCAGCAGTTTAGCTATCAAATTATACTAAAGGTGTCAGTGTAAAATAAAATACGCGTTTTAAACTATTTATGTTATAAATTAAAAATAACTAATAATGGCTAATCAGTAAATATTCATATTATATGGATTATTGCGATATACATTTAATTGCTAAAAATGAATGAAACATTACTAAACAAACTAAAAAAGATTCTCAAAATGTCCCCCATTTTCTTCAATACATTTCCCAAGACTCTTCAAAAAATGTCGCCTAACTCAATGAAAAATTCCTGGTGTTTCTTTAATAATTTGGCACTTTTCGATAATCCTGAAGCGCAGATCTTCGACGTTGATTACTGGAGTATTGTACACCAATTGTTTCAAATGACCCCAAAATAAAAAATTCATAGGATTAAGGTCTGGTGACCTCGCTGCCCATTTCAATGGTTCACTTCCTCCTATCCATTGCTCAGGATACGTTGCATTCAAATACTGCCGGACACGTATACTAAAGTGGGGCGGAGCTCCGTATTGGAGGATCCACATGTTGGCCCTTACTTCCAATGGCACATCTTCCAGATACAATGGGAGATGATATTGGATAAAATCTAAGTATACGTTATCAGTTAATGGGCCATCAGAGAAATGAGGACCAATAAGGCAATCTCTTATGTTTCGTTTCTACCACATTGTTTGGGTTCTCGTAAGCATATGTGTGGATGTTGTGTAGATTTGTTATACTATCACGAGTGAAACCAGCTTCGTCAGTGGATAATATGAGGCCAATTATTCGATTATCGTGTTCATACTTAGCTAGGATCTGATTGCATATTTCCAACCGTCTCGGCCGATCATCGTCATAAAGAGCCTGCACCTTTTGTGAATGAAACTGGTAAAGTTGTTCTTCTCTTAGTACCCTCCATGAACGAGCCTGACAGAACCGCACTTCATTCCCAATTTTCTAGTACTAGTACGGATTATCTTCAATAATTTCAAGCACTCTTTGTTCTTATTGCAGGTTTCTAGCAGTTCTAGGTCTTTTCCTATTTCCATTATAACTTTTAAAGGAACTACATTCCGCAAGCCTTCTGTGCGCACTGGAAAATGTTTGAGCATGAGAGATATTTCTTTTCAGATAACTCTCAATATAATATCCTGTTGCCAACTCTGCATTACCATTTGCTTTTCCATAACAAAAATGGATATCACAATATTCGATATTTGAATATTGGTGATTAGCCATTATTAGTTATTTTAAGATTATAAATTAAATAGGGGTGTGCGAATAATTCAAACTTACGAATATTTCGTATCGAATCGAATATCAATATTTGAATTAAAACTCGAATCGAATAATTCGTAAATTCGAATTATTCGAAAGTTCCCGAATAATTCGAACAAATTTCAAATAATACGAGAAATTTTGAATAATTCGAATTTTTTTAGAATATTCGAAAAAATATTGTGAGTAAAACCCCTGGTATACATATATAATATGGTTTATGTATATAGTAAGCAAATGAATATACACACAATATTTAAAACTTAAAATTGACCAGGGACTCAATTCTGCTAAATTGAACTCATTCGTTCGCTGAACGTATACGTTCCGGGAGCGTATAACCTTCATCTGTTTTTTTAACGAACGAATAACCTTCACTTGTTTTTCAAAACAGGTGGTCATAAAACAGAAATCTGTATTAAAATCTGACATCTGACAAAATTCAAAGTCATTACATAACCTAAAATTCCTTTAACGTGAAATTAAAGTTGAAAAAATCAGTTAACTAAGCTATTAAAAACAAAGTATACAGTTTAATTGAAATACAAGAAGCAAATAAATAATAAACTCCGCAGCCAGAATAATCATTTGTAAGCAAAATAGTTTCTAAATCACATAACCTATAACCAAAAAGGGTTCGTGAAGCGATACCTGCAGCTCCGCCGGCGCAAAAGTGCGTGAAAGCGTTAGCCTGAAGCTCATTTGGAGTAAAATGAATATGCCAGTTGTCAAAATATAGATTGAAACGAAAAATTATTAAAAATTACTTATTGCTTTGGAAAAGTAACTATCTAACAAGTTATTGCATATAACATTTATACCATCTTTCATTTATACTTTCTAAAAGAAAGCCTTTATTGAGTGTTGAGTACTTGTACAGAATGTTAGATTAGAACAAAGGGTTATTGATTAGGACAAAGACTGGAAATGGAGATTAGCAAACTACATTAAAATATCACTTAAGGTAAGTATTAAACTAAAGTAAACTTATATTTAGAAAAAAACATTTATGATAAATTTCTTTTTAGTTTAAAAAGGTAATATTTTAAAAAATATTTGTCTTATTTATGCCAATTGGGTAATTGTCTCGAAAGTTGGAGCAACCCAAATTTTGACCAAATTTGATATACAGGGGCACACAACTAATAAAAAAGGGGCTGGTAATTTTTGTTTGCTGGTTAATTTAATATTATGTTCTAATTTAGTGTTATATTAAGAATTTTGTGCAAAAAGACAGAGGGAAATATAGTGAGAACAACAATGTTTTGATTTTTAACTTTGATGACTGATATCTCGAAAACAAAGTGTTTTCTACTAAAAGTTCTTTCAAATTCATGATCAGCTCTCCCAGAAACCCCTGTATACCAATATTGGGCAAAATCATAGTTGCTTCCACTTTCAAAAAAATTACTATAAATTGTCAGTGTATATCGTTAAATATTATAAGTTCAAATAATAGTAAAACACATTTTTACTTACATGATTTTAAACAAAGAGTAATTATCAAAACCTTTGATTGCTAGTTTTTTTTTTTTCATTTATATAATAATGATAATTTTATTTGTAGGACTCTAGAAGACTATGAATATTCCTTGGGACCATGCCAGAAGATAACAATATTGCATAATAGTTCAAGAATAATATCAAATGATCGATAATTAAACTAATAATGCCCAACATGACTAACATATAAATTACAATGCTTCTGTAATTTGTAAAAATAATAAAACAATCAATAATATTTTGTTGTCTTTGTTTTAATTCTTAGGTTTACAATAAAAAAGTACATTATAGTAAATAAACGTTCTTTTATAAACACAAAAGTTTTTGTAACAGAATATTTTTGCAGATAAGGTCTTGAAAATACTCCCAGTTTATATAAAATATTTTTCTTAATTCATACACCAGCTTGAAAAACCAATTAAATCCATACACTCTCTAGTGAGTTTTATATAATACAAATAATTTTACAATCTGGCAGTCACCTAAAAATGAAAAGATACAAATTTCAGCTTTAAATAAGCAAATGTAGGGTTTTTTTATAAAAATTAATACGAGTTAAATAAGCATTATTTTAACTTTAAGCATTAGAAGGGTTAACTTAGGACATTGTAGAATACTAGAGTATATAAATTATAAAAGAAAAATTAAAGCCATTAAGTAAAAGAGAATATTGCTCCTGTGAAAAGGTCATTGGTTTAGGTTAGGTTAAGTTACGTAAGGGTTTTCGAGCTGTGAACTGGTAAAAGCAAGAAGAGACACGAATACAAAAGTAAATGTCTTTTTAAAGAAACTGGGACGGTATCTCATGGATACTTGTAATAATTTTATGAAAATATTAGTATACTTTTAATGCAAATTATACTAACAGTTGCTTTTGTACTTCCTTTAAAACAGCAATGAAATAATACCTTTCCATATTCAAGTGCACGCATTTTAAAATAAACAATAGGCCAGGTATTAATCAGTGTAAACACATTGTTTAAGCAAAATTATATGGGGTATTTTTGTAGGGCCTTCTTTGTCTGTTATCAAACATGGTCTTGAGTTTTGATGCATTTCATGGGTTTCCTGGGTTAGTTGCCATGTTATTAAATGACTAGAGGTTACTTGAAATCTCTGTTAGAAGATAAAAATATCAAAAATTTTAAAGGGGCACAACATATAAATATAGGATATATAAACTCACCTTTTTTCTACCTTACTTGATGCCTCATATTTAGACAAAGAAAACTACTGCTAGGTAATAAATCGAAGCAATTTTAACACGGTGTTTGCAGTGGAAAACATCATTTTTAACGAATTTAATATTATTCATAAAATGGGAATAACAACATTTTCTAACTTGAAAATGCTACCTTTGGTGTATTGTGGGTTAGCTACGTACTGAATGATAGCCTAGTTTACACCGCAAAAATCAGTGGATTCTTTAAAATGAGTATTAACTTAAGTAATATAATCAAATATGGGTATCTAACTTTACTATTTATGAGCTTCCATAAGATGAAAACTACGCTTGACTTTGACAAATCTGTCATATTTTAAATTTTAATGCGGTGTTGTCCGCCAATTTGTGAAGGTGGCTATGCACGAACGAAGACCTTTTTGTTTTCATAAGAGCCTAGAGGAAATAAAAAAACTAATAAAACGCAAACAAAAAAGGCGATTATGAACAGTGCAATAGGGCCCCAGGTTTTTGTGCACTATACATGGTGTAACAAAAATTTGTAAATTAAACAACGTTCTTCTCAAAAACAATATGTTTTTAATTAAGTATTTAAAAAAAAAATAGTGTTCTGAATTTTTTAATTCCTATTTAAAGGATGTTTAGGGATATTCGGCCAACAAAAGTAAGGTTAAAATGTAAGGTATACATATACATATAAACTTTTTTGGGCTTTTTAAAAATACCCTTAATACAAAGTGTTTAAAATGTTAAAAATTATTGTATTTCGCATATTCATCATACAGGGTATTTCATAAATCTGTTACTAAACTTGAAAAATAATTTATCTTTTGCATTTAGTATAGGGTCTTTCAAAAATTTTATATTAAAAAAATATATTTTATTTATATTTATATTAAAATAAAAAATTGAACAATTGTCTTCTTTAGATAATTAATTTTTAATCAAAAAGGATATTCTGAGTCAGTAGAATATTTTGATGCCCGATGTAATGGAATCTCAATTGGATAAAATAAATTTATATATAATTATTCGAAATTTTTTGAATTATTCGTCGAACTTCGATTAATTCGAAAATTCTAATTATTCGATTCGAATTTTGAATCGAATATTAATATTCGATTCGATTCGATCGATATTCGCACACCCCTAAAATTAAATATTTTAAAAAGCGAATTTATTTGATGTTAAACTAACAGCTTTAGTATACTTTGATAGCTATTTACCTGGTAACTGGTGGTAACGAAATGAGAAAAGTAAATTTACCACTTAATTTTTTAGGGTGATTTACATCTAAACCTTTGGATTTAGCGAGGTAACTCAGGAGCACCTTTTTTAATGGCCTGCTATATGTCTTTTAGAAAACATGCCAAAAACTACTGTAACTGTCAACACTAAACCATTATGACAGGAAAACAATTGGTAATGTAGGTAAAGTGCCCTGTAGCGGCACACAATCAATGTGAATTGTTACTAAAATGAAGAAGTTCAGACGACTTAGGGTATCTTTCAAATATTAGTCAAATCGGTTTTCCTGTAAGCAGGCAATTCAAAAACAAAAAATAGGAACTTGAACTTTGACGGCTTGGCTTGTAACTTGAAAACGAATGACATTTTGAAAAAAATTATATGAAGATCTACCCTTATTTTGTCAAGTAGAATCACCCCCTTAAGTTTCGTGATCGATTTTTGAATCACCCTGTATATCTGTTTCTTGTGTCTTACACGTTGTATTTAGAAGGTGCTATGTAGCAAGTCAATCTTAATGTACGAGAAAAAAGATATAATAATAAATATTAGCGACTGTATAACATATTTGACATATTACAAGAATTTTAATTACTGAATCATATTTATTGCCAATTTGTTAGTTTAAGTTTAAAATTATATCTTTCTGTAAATTTCAGTATCTCTTAAGGTACGTTTACATTTGACATTTTTTGCATGATATTTATGTCAGACTAAAATTCTGGCTAATGTGAACAATAAAAATTTTATGTATTGACATACATTTTTGACCATTTGCATAAGCCAGAATTTCTGTCTGATATAAATATCATACAATAAATGTCAGATGTAAACGTACTTTTAGTAGTAAAAATGTTTTAATCTTAATAATTATATCAAAAAAAAAAAAAAATTAAGTATGCCCTGTAAATATCAAAGAAAAAGTAGCTAAAGCACTTTCAGTTAGTTTATAAATGGTGCAAAAGGTTATACCTGAAGAAAATACAATTTATTCCGAAGAAAATAAACAATGTATACGGAAAAACCAATACCAAAAATGTAATCTGTAAAGATGGTAGTAGTAGGGAAAATACGAACAAAATCACACTATTTTTTTTTAATATATCATTAATTTTAAACGACCTTATTTTTTTCGTAAACGGATGTTTCAATTTTTATTTATTTCTTTAGTTATCCTAACTGCGATCCCTATAGGTATTGTTTACTAATCATGACTATTAGTAACACAGTCTTTTAGTTAAGTAGAAACTAAAATAAAATATTAGTTTAAGAAAAATGTTATTAGTTACAAAAACCAATTTGTCTATATAGTACGGAAAAAATAATAAGCCAGGACATAATAATATACTAAAAGTTTAAGAACACAGTTCACAAATAAATCGTTTTTTAGAACATCACCACATGAAGCATAAGCCCAAAAAGAGTAAGTCATACATTGTGACCAACCGTCACCGGCCTTAGGGTGTGTTTATGTCGGAGCGACGAGGAACGAAGTAAGCAGCGCGGCCCGACAAAATTACCGTTTTTGAAAACAGCTCAAGTGTACTTTCTGCAATATTCTCCTGATTTAACGAAATACTTGTGGTCTCTGCAGATTTAAACATGTCCTCTGGAAAAATGTGGAGTGACAGGCCAGATGCCGGTCTTTTTAAATCCGTTAGTTACTTGCATCTTAAACAGCTGCCGTTTTTTCATATGCTTCATTAGGCAAACACCCGATCTGTAAATGCGTTACAACGGCTGATTTTTAAGTCACTTACAAGTTTCCCAATTAAAATAAATTTTTAGTGGTCCATAAATACTGACATCCAAGGGTTGTATTCTATGTGTACATTAGTACGCGATCCAGCTGTTAAAATCTGCAGGTATCTGTTTTTTAATGAAACTTATTTTTATGAATGATACATGGTAGTAGACTAGATTACACCATGGTTGCCAGGAAAAATTTGGCCGCAAGTACCTTTATTTAAATTCTTCTTAATTAGTTTTTGTTAAAAAATTGCATGTACTTGTTTTTTTATTGTACCGAACATTATTAAATAGATAATGATGTAATATAATATAAAAACAATTAACGGTTGCCAGCTCCCAGTCAGCTTCAAGTAGGGGTTGCCACCATTTAAATTAATTTTTCCTACCACTCTTAGGTTGGTAATATACAAAGTATTACGAATATTGTCAAGAAAATGTTAGGGCAGATTATACATCGTGTCCTGAACCTGATCGAATATTTTTGGCAAAAAAATGCACGCCATTGACTTTTACAGAACTGGCCTATTTTATTTAAGTTACGAAATTAATAATATTTATTATAATAATAATATTTATTTACCAGAAAATATATACATAAATTTAAAAATCACATACAAAGTTTAAATGAAAAGTGGTAAATAAATACAATAATCCACGAAGAATTATTTCGCGCGTGGGTATTTAACAAATTTACCATCTACCCTTAGAATAAATACATACCCAAATACACATTACAATTGGGGTCTATAAAGCTAAGTCGAATTTAGCAAAAAAACTATTTAAAACTATAAATAAAAAATATACGAAGCAAATACCGACAGAACAATATTCCGAAATAAGAACGTAAATACAAATAATCACAATAAAAAATATAAAAATCTAAATAAAAAGCATATATATATATATATATATATATATATATATATATATATATATATAAATGTAAAACCTATAAATAAATATAAAAAACATAAATAAATACAAAACATATAAATAAATTTAAATAACCATACATTTATGTAAATTTTCTTTAACGATACAAGCAAAATATGTGCACATAAAAAAATAATTTTATTAGACAAAAGCGTAAGATACAAGAGAAATCGTAACATATATTAAACAAATTATGTTTTCTTATTTAGATAAAAAATAAAAAATCCAGCAATCCACCACATCAGCCAATATATGCCACATGTAACACGAGGTAAACAAAATTATAATTAATTAACAAAGGCTATATAGTATTGTTTTAAAGATTACAGCTCTGTTAAATATTCTATTTTATTTTCTATAATATCATGAATAGCGCTTCTTGGTTTTTCGTACATCCAAGCTTTTATTTTTTTCTTAAAGATCCTTAACTGACTTTTATTGTTTAGACTTTTGAGTTCGGTAGGAATTAGATTGTACAGTTTTGGACCTAAATATGAAAAGTATTTTTTACTAATCGATTTTTCCATTTTTGGCAGCCTATGCATTTTAAGTTTTTGTCGTGTATGATTTTTATGACTAATGCTAATGAGTTTATTTTTTTCTTTGTGTTGCTTAAAAAGTAAATTAAAGCAGAATAACTGTCGTACCTCCAACACTCTAGCTAACTCATATAGGTCATTACTTGGAAAAAGCAACGGTTTTTTGTAAATGATCCGTAGGATCCATGTTTGAACTTTTTCTAGTTCGACGGCATAAATGTTAGCTGCGGTTCCCCATGCTGTAATACCGTAAGTTAGGTGAGTTTCGACGAGGCCATAATATAAGGTTTTTAGTTGCTCTACCATTAGGATTTTTGATAGGAACTTAAATTTGTATATTAATCCTCTAATTTTTTGGACAACAGTTTCAATATGTATGTCCGACCTCAGATGGCTATCGATTTGAACATCGAGATATTTCATGACCCTGGTTTCACTAATTTGCAAAATGTTCACAGCAATGTTTAGTTCTGTGTATTCGGGTAAATTCTTCGAATATGAGGTAAAGGCCACAAATTTTGTTT
>JACEGR010007481.1:0-48894 GCA_014170235.1 Listronotus bonariensis
ATATAATTAGCGCAGCGCTAATATACCAACGCATGCGGTTTAACGAGTGCCAATATCTCTCTAATTAAAGCGACATGATAAGACGGTTTCATAATTTATAAGAGGCGTTGTCAACAGCTTTTGTAAACATGAATTAAACTGAGGGATTTATTATTTATATTAAACTGGGGTTATTATTTTATAATTTATAATTAAGAAGTATTTACGATTATGTAACATAATTAACAGGGGATTAGATTAAACAAAAAATATTTAAGAGCAAAACTAGGACACATACTTCTTTTAAACATTTTTATTGAATATTGAACACTTTTTTGTAATACAAGTGGTTTCAACTGGGCATAAAATAATATACAGTGCGTTCCAATAATTACAAGCCACCCCCTGTAATTACGTTATTTGTACAATTGAAAAAACATCCTGAAACACGTCAATTGTGTATTTTTAGGGGAACACATTTGTGTCCCAAAATTGTACTTGTTTAAGGTTATCCCTTCCCCTACAAACACAAACGTCAAAAAGTTTAAATGGGAAAGGTCAATAGGTGGCTACATTATATTAAAGGGTTTTAAATTCTCCCTTCAACAGACTTTAGTTTTTGAAAATCGGTCCAGTAGTTTTCGAGAAAATGTACTTTAAATACCTGATCTTTAAGGCCTTGTAACTTTTTAATTTTTTAAGAATATCAAAACAAAATTTGATACGTAGGTATATCATTTAAATGTGCAATATTTTATAAATCTAGTTGTTTTTTGTTACTTGCGGTTTAGCCGGAAACGACCACTAACCTTATTATTTAAAATGAGACACCCGGTATATTTTTGTTTATTTGCATAGGAGACGTCATTCCAAGCACTATGACACTTTGGCAACAACTGAATTCATGAAATATTGCACATTTAGATGATATACAAAGGTAAAGATGGGTCCACATTTAATTCATTCTGAAAGCGATGCCGCCAAGTTCACAAAAATAAATAAAGTAAAGAAACCCTTTTGTCAACAATTATTTATTGCAGCAAAAATATTTAACCCGACGAGTTCCTAGTACCACGCCACGTGCCACCGGTTTTATAGTAGGACAGAGGCGAAATAAGAGAATGTTTTGTAAGTAGGTGATACGTGTTTTAGCAATGTATTTTTTATTATTTATCTAGAAATATGTAATCAGGCTCTGTCCCAGGTTTTGTGCATTTAAAAAGGTTTGTTTACTTAATCGTTTTTGTGTACTTGGCGGCATCGCTTTCAAAATGAATTAAATATGGACCCATCTTTACCAAATTGTATTTTAATATTCTAAAAAATAAAATAAAAAACAGAAAGTAAAGACACCAGGTATTTAAAGTTCATTTTTTCGAAAACTACTGAACGGATTTTAAAAACTAAAGTCTGCTGCGGGTCTATTCTCGAATGTCAATTCAAGAATCCCCGGCCTAAAGAAAGAATTTAAAACCCTTTTAGATAAGGTACCACTTGATCCCCTTTTCAATTGACGAGAGTATAAACTTAAATAAGTAAACTTTGACAGGAAAATGTGTCCACTAAAAATAAAAATTGACGTGTTTTAGGAATTTTTTTACAAGTTTACAAATAACCAAATTAGGGGCAGGGTGGCTCGTTTTCTATTGGATTGCACTGTATACAAAAGTACCTACTATGCATAAAATATGTATATAAAAGTACCACAATAAAGTGCAGCTTTTACGTAAACAAGGCAGTCTATAAATAATTATGTTAATAAACATGATGGCATTGTTGTTAGTTACTTCCTAAATTTCCCCATAGATAAAAAAATAAAATTACTTTTGATAATAAAGAGAACATTTTTAAATTAACAAGTAAAGGCGAAATAATGTTTACCTGGTTCAGTTTTGGTAACATGTTTAAGGAACACTTTGCAAGGATCCCACATTGTTTCTCTATTAAAAAACGGCCACCCACATATACTATACACCATAATACACTAACCAACGTAATCAATGTTCAAATTAATATGCTTAGTCTTTAATAACATGGTCAAATACCAAAGAGAAAAAATTGTTACTAGGTTAAATCCTTAAGTTAAATAAGCAATTAATTCCGTATACTAATCACTAAATCCAGTTATAAAATATGCACAATTTCAGGGTTTGTTTTCTCAAAAAGCGCTAAAAATCTACAACGCACCACAAACCACTTCCATTAATTTAACGAAAACAAAATTTATATGCCACCCACGAACTAAACTCACTTTTAGCCGTTTAAACTATGCCACCGAATGAGTCAAACTAAATAGAACCTTTTAAACAATAAATGTTTGCGGTACTAATCTGCACCTATCTTCAATTAATTAAATCGCCGTAGGATGACCAAGACACTTACGGAACGTGTCGCCATAATGACGACATCCGATTAATTGATTTTAAAGTTGACCTTTCGTATCACCTGGTATGTTTATTTTTTGCCTCGAGTGCCCGCGGTAATCTAGTACAAATTAGGGGTAAATGATAAGAGGATTCATAATTCATATGCGACGTTGTCAGATGCTTTCGTATGAAATACCTCGGCTGGTGTGTATTTTCATATTAGACTTGATTTTAATCAATATATTGGGTATCTATTATTAATACGTATTTAATTTTTCATAAAGTCCACGTGGGTCAACTTTAAACATGCCAAAACGTTTACTAATCTATCATGTTTTATATATTAATTCTAAATTTAAATATTTTTTTCATAGTAACCATATACATTTCCGGCCCGAGGAGTGAGGCAGAGAGGCGACCGCCTCAGGCGGCATGTTTTTTTTACTATACAGTCAAGTGCAAGAAAGTGCCGCATATGTACCATGTATAAAGTATGTGCTTTACAACTTGATCGGACCGATTTTTTAACATCCCTGTCGTCTGCTCCGATGCGACGCGCTTCTAATAGACGCACTCTGACTTGTCTACCAGCCAAGGGAAGCGCCGCGTCAACGGCCTTTAGTGGACGCCTCCCTTAATTACCCCTTGCCAAGCACACTTTAGGAACCACTGATTTATAGCTATTATCTACGAGTATATCGCAAATTGTTACCAAAATATCACGGTTCTTTTTAAAGCACCAGCACCGATAAACATTGTCAGGTCGAAAAAGACGCAAAAACTAATGTTTTTATTATTATTTTTTATTCAAAAATTTCAAATACCCCTTCAGCTACATACAGAATCAGCCAGTGAGATATGTAAACAGGCAATTTGTGAAAAGAGTACAGTTTAACGCGAATGCCGGCATGTAAACATATCTGATTAGATTACTAATAGTGCTGGATTTGTTTTTAACTGACTTCAAAAAGAGGGAGGTTCTCAATTCGCCTGTATCTTTTTTTTAGTGTGTCTGTTACGCGATTCCTCCGGCGTTTGTGGACCGATTTTAAAATTATTTTTTCTTTGAAAGAGAGCACTTCCGCGATGGTCCCATAAAAACACCAAGTCAGGATCGAGAGAGAGAAAGGTAAGATAATTATTTTTTCTCTCTGCCGTACGTTGTTCGAACGGCAAAGCTGCCTCTAGTGTGGTAAAGTTCCAGTTCCAGTAGAGAAGATGCCACGGCGTCATCACTTCTGTTTCACTTTCACGTTCTTTTTGTTGCTCGCACACGATGTAAACGATGCGTTTAGACAGCGATAGTTGATTGCCGTCTTTATTTGTATGACGCTTGTAGCATCTTTGTAACGGGTTTTTAGTCTATATGCATAGATAATAAAGATCAGCAGGCGAATTCTTAATCGCTGTCTCGAGACGTAACGTATCGAGTCGCTACCGAATGGTGATTCTTAACTTATTTGAAACTCGATTCCGAGTCGATATCTCCCGGGTTCTATACCTAGGCACTATCCTTATTAAATAGGTCTTTATTCTATTAATTATTTACGCACTGAAAAAAATATTTTCTTAAAACAAAAGTCTTAGATTTAATTTGAGAGAATTGTGGACTTTCATGTGTTTTAAAGAAATAGGATCTCAAACAGAGAAAAATATGTTTTCAGCTTTGCGTATTAAATTCAAAAGAAGGCGCTTTTGTAATAAAAATAACCTTATTTTATTTAGTTATCCCAATGGGTCTACATTAAAGAACTATCTATTCAGTTAAAAACTTCGAGCGCTTTCCCACTGAGGGATTCTTTTTTAAGACAAGATAGTAAATACCACAGCCTGAAATAAAATTTAATTCAATTAAGATACTAGGTATCTTAAATGAAGAACTAGTTCTCTTGATAGTTAAGAGAGCTTTCATGCTTATCATGTTATTTACCGAGACCTCTCTTCTCCAGTGATGCATTTGGTCGAGCCTCATAGGACTTATCAAACTGGCTGTCCCGGGTACAAGTTGAATAACAAGTGTATCTTATAAGAAAAACTTTCGTTGTTTGACGGTAGGATCTAATCATACCGGTGATACCGTACTGAAAAGCATCATTCAGTGAATACTTATATTAAAGAAATGGGTTCTTTGACATAATGGTTAAAGCTTTTGGTATAGGTTTTCAAAATAAGACCCTATTATTTTAAAGGAAATGCATGAATATTTTAATAGAAACATTTAATTTGCTTCGTTTAAAATCTTAAAACTTATATTTAAGATATTTAAGAGCCTAAGTCATAAATCTTTATGTTTTCATTTCCTCATTTTGATGTTCTCAAAATAATACTAAGGATATTTTAATTTAAAATATTTCTTTTTAATTAAAGACATTAATTAAAGTATTGTTTTTCCCACTTTAAGAGCCATTATTATTTTAAAGTAAGAAATGAATCTTGTATTTAAAGCACACGTATTCCAAAAGAAAGCATATTTTTAAAACCTTGTGTTTCCTTAAAACAAGACTATTTTTTCTGTGTCAGTAAAAACAGATGAGAAAATAAGGCCGAAAGGAATATCGAGAACTCGATAACGACCGATTCGTCACCTATCGAGAGGTTAAGAATCCCGCATTTTTGCATTAGTCAAGCGAAAGAAACTTGTGCAGATATTTTGTTTGTTTTTGGCTAAAATGGATATCGACAACATAATGAAAAGTGTTAGTTTTAATTTAAAACTAATTAAACAATCGTTTTATTGGATTAGTGCAAAGGATAAAGAAGAAATTGAGGTATTACACTTAATAACTACTTATTTTATTATTGATGGTTATGTGATTGTGTTAATGTAAATATTGTTTTGGCGCATAAATCATGACAGTGCTGCAGTGGCGTAGGGGATTTTATTTTATTTCATACAAAGGTTAATGTATAAAAACGTATATATTGTTTTGGCGCGTAAATCATAACACTACTCCAATAGTGTATAAATATTAAAAGTTTTGTCTAATTTTATTCCATCGTCTGACAAAATTAAAATGCAAATATTTCGAAAATAATTTTATAAAATTTTAATAAATGTAGCACCTTTCTTTACTTTAAAAATCACAATTTTTCGTAAAAAAATGCAGGTGGAAAATGTTTTTGATTTTTGTTTCAGAAATTTGTAGAAGAAACTCAAGAAATTAGTAAAGTGACATGGTCAATAGAAAAACAATTGAAAAGGATAAGGCTAGAAACAACTTGTTTAAGCGAATTTATTATTGCAATTTTAATACAAGGCGAAGAAAAAATACCACAGATTTAAATAAGAAAAGGTCAAGAAACATTGATTTTCCAGCAAAATTAATAATAACTTTAAAGAAAGTTATACCTATATCAAAGTATAAAGCCAATAATTCATTTAATAAAGTGGACAAGGAGTATCCTTGTTTATTAGAATTTCGAAACAATCACAATCATAGATCTGATGTTGGTGAAGCTCTACGTGCCAGACCTTTGGGGGACGATGCAAAAAGGCCTATATAAACTTAATAAAAATATACTATACCTAATTAAATCACATCAAAGAATGTGTGTAAATATTCTAATTATTATTGAAAAATATAAACTAACTAGTTATATGTAACAGTCTGGATGTCCATTTAAGTGCTATCGTGCAAGTTACATATAAAAACGTTCGGCCGCGTTCTTCTCGGCGAAGTGGATATCTTGACTGTTACATATCCGGACCCAGAGGCGCATTTAGAATCGACAACTTTGGAGTAAAATAGACCCTCTCATCGAACTAAAACAGGGACTAGTAGTGTTTTTTAATGTATGTTAAAAGATTTAATGGTAATTCATAATTAACTAAAAAGCGAAAAAAAGCAGTAAAAAAAAATTAAACCCACTTCAAAAAATTATAAAACTAAATTAAAAGTAAAAAAAAAGAAGTCTGCTAATAACATATATAATATGTGCAACACTACTCAATGTTAATTACTAAATAAACAAAAGCTTTTATACTTTCATACCATATAGTATTACGCGACTTCATTTTTTTACCCTTTCGTGAGTTTTATTTTATATTTTAAGTAGGTTTAATTTTTTTTAACTGTTTATGATATGTCCAATAGCCTAGGAGTAACGGCTTTTCTAATAGATTCGTAGATAGATCCGGTAGAGTTGGGACAACTTGTATAGCGGATGTACGCTTCTACCTTACGTAAATATTGGCAACAGTGTCACCACGGAAATCACTGATACTTGTTTATCTTTCGCATTTTTTAAATGATTTATCAGTAAAGGTAGCCTCCAAAATATCGCATGTCTAGTTTATCTTACGAAAACACAGGATCATGTAAAATGCCAAATAACCGAAATGAAAGCGTAAACAAATATCAAGGCTAAATCCTTTATCAGAGGAACAACCCATGTAACAATTATCTTAAGTAAATAATTTTTAGTAATTTACTGATTATTTTGCTGTTTTAAAACAAATATGTCTTATCTTACGGAAGGTTAAATATGTTGTTAGAATTATGTACATTATGTAAAAATTTGCAAGGTATGACAAAACACCATTGAAGAGTATATTTGAGACTGATATTTTATCTAAAAAATATTTACAAAAAATTTTAAACATTTTTTGCTTATTAGTTAAAATTTAAAAAATAAACTTGTTTATAAAAATGACTAATATTCCACAAAATATTCTATTTTATGATTTTACTTTTCTTCAGCAGCGGCAAGTGACCGCAGGGGCGGTCATAAGGGCCATGGGGGCCATGGCTCCCCCTTTCATGCCACATCCTTTGTATTTAAATTAGAAACTTTAATAATTACACACCTAATTGCAAATATGGGCATTTAATGTTGGTATGGCTCCCCCTCGGAAAGTTAATATGACCGCCCCTGAGTGACCGCCTTTTCTGGGTTAACCAGCACCATTGTTAAATAAATATTCATAGTATTACATTTTTTCAAAATTATTTATTATTACAGTCTATAAATTCACTTCAACCTATCAGTTATTTTTACTTATTACAGAATGGCACTAACCAGTGCAGTATTAAGCACTAGGCTGACTAGGCTACAGCCTAGGGCGCCGTAAAAAATAGGCGCCAGACAGCGGATATTTAAAAAAATTGTAGGGCGGAGTGAGTTTTTGGTCGTTTTTGGTCTTCAATTTGATTTGGGAAAAGGGCGCCCTGGAATTAAAATAGGCGCCACGCAGTAAATGATCTTTTTCCTTTTTTTTTTGCTCTTCAATTTTAATTTTTAGCCTAGGGCGCCTCTAACGGTTAATACGGCCCTGGCACTAACAATGGATTAAACACTTATAATAAAAGACTTAAATAAAATTTTAAACATTACTTTAATTATGGTGCGGAATTGACCCACCAATTTGGCCATACCCAGCCGCTGCTCTTTTCTTTACCGACCAAAATTTTAATAGGCCTTTCAATACATATACAAAAACAGAATATTTACCTTAAAATCATAGAATAATTGTTGTTGGTGAAACTTACCTGAAAAAATAAAAAAAAATTAGAAATTTTATTTTTCACAAAACCTTAAATTAATTTAAAAATAACGAGACTGTAAATGTACAAAGACGTAATAAGTTTGCAATTAAGAAATCTTTTATTAGGGGAAATTTTTTCTAGCAATCACCTCTGCATGTCCCATAACCTCAGTGTCGGCCTGGCGATCATTGGCCCACTAGGCAAATATTTAAAATGACCCCCTTGTTTAATACATTTTTAAAATATTCTATTTTATCAATATATCTATATTAGGTTAAAAATACATATACAGTGTGTTTACGTAACTTGGCGTCATATGGAAAACTTTCTTATTATTAATTTTATGAAAAAAAGTTATTTTTATAAAAATACTATCGTCAAATATCAAATTGTTTGAAAAAAATTAGAATTAAAAGTTACGTTTAAATATGCAATTTTGTATATTTCCAAAAAAAATTCTTTTGTTTTTTTTTCGTAAAAATTAAGAAAATTCAAGTTTGTACATTAGTGCATTGTACATTCTTTTTTGTTTTGATAACAATTTATTTAAAAAGCTTATTTGAAACTGTCCTATAACATTTATAATCATGAAATGAAATGCACTAATGTATAATTCTAAATTTTCACCGAAAAAAAAATCTTTTTTTTGTGTAAATAAACAAAACTGCATATTCTAAACATCTTTTCTTTATAACAATTTTTGTTATTTACAAAAATACTCGTACTTTACTCTTAACCAACAATTACATTTTTGGCCAAACCTCGTAAATAACTAAAACAATTTGATATCTGATGGTTAATTTTTAAGTTTTGGATCATGCAGAACTTTTTATAAGAATAACTTTTTTTGTAAAATCAATAATAAAAAGTTTCCCATATGACGTCAACTTACGAAGACACACTGTATGTTTCGAAAATAAATTTAAAAGTAAATTTAAATTTCAATTAGGTATAGCAAGTACACAGCAGTTGATTTAAACAGTGAGCTAACAGGTATTTTTAAACTCTTTTTAAAAAATCTTTTTAATAGTAATACAATATACAGCGAGATTTATAAAAAATAATTGTTACGCGAATACTCAGGCGTTTGTGCACCGATTTTAAAAATTTTGGGTGCATTTCCGAAAAGTACTAGACCTATTTTTTTATCTCTGCCGTACGTTGTTCGTATGGCAAAGCTGCCTCTAGATAAGTACATGCTAAAATAATAAAGAATGAAGTCTGTTAAAAAAGAAGAGATCAGGGGCTCATTCAGAATTGCCAACCTTGGGGTAAAATTTACCCTTTTCCCCCAATTAAAGAGGTACTAGTAGTGTTTTTTTGTGTATGTTTACCGACTTGATAGTACCTAATAAGAATAAACTAAAAAGCAAAAAATAAACAGTAAGAAAAAAATTAATAAATCTTACTTAAAAATTAAATACATGACAAAAAAATAAAAAAGGAGCCGGGTAATAACATATGTGCTTAACTACTCAATGTTAATAATTAAATAAATAAAAGCTTTAAATACTTAAGTGACATATGTTATTACTCGGCATATTTTTTTTAATTTTAACTTCTTAGCGAGTTTTATTAATTTGGCATATTTTATATTTTTGACAAGTTAAAAAACAGTGTATGAACTTAAAAACTTAAAGTTTAGGGTAATTTCTTAAAATTTATTTTTTCTATCACATTTAATTCTATAATAGAAAACTAAATCTTATTGCGTGCTGACCCTAGCTATTGAAATATTGAAATGTAATATCTGCATGTTTTAGTACTTTGAACAAATAAATTAAAATCTTAAAATTCCACACCCACGGTTAACTTGTGAATCACCCATTTTTTCGAAGTCCCTGTAAACTAAAAACTCCAACAAAAATCCCTAAAAAAAGTGCAGTATAATCCTTAATGTCGTAAAAGGCTTGTACTGTTAAAAACTACACCTAAAGTACATATAAAATACGCTGTCTCCATCCTCCTGCGGCCTTCACATAACAGCCCGCTGCGGCACTAAAGGCCGCAACAGCAGGGTGTTATTTTTGGACATTTGCCAGTTATTCCTGCTGGTGTTTTGCTTTCTGTGACCTAGAGAGCGTTTCACGTTCCTGCAAAAAAAAGTCTGCGCTTCGAATAGCGTCTCGTGCCAAGTTTGGACTTTACTACGAGGGCGAGGGTTATTTGTTTTAACTTATGTGGATATATTGAATGTTAATTACAAACTTTGGAGTATGCATATGTATATTTACAGGTTAAATAAGATAGTGTAAATGGTAAATGTATCAACTAGGGATGTGCTATTAAAGCCAAACATCAATGTTTAACATCGAAGGCTTATCATCGATGGCAGCGATAATAACAAGTTACATCGATGTTTTTAAACATTGTTTCTTAAACACTGTTGAAGAAAAATTGTTGTCACTTTATTTTTGATGATAAAAAATAAATTAAAATATTACTTTTTTAAGTTGGTTTCCTAGTTTCCAAATCAGTTATCAGATTTTTGTTATGTCTTAACACGTTGACTGCCGGATCGAATATCATGATCGTGCTGCGCCGAAGTAGTTTTATTGAAAATTTTATTTATTATTAACATTTCAAAAACTATTAACAAAAAGCACCAAGAGATTCCCCATAAGAAACGCATGGTAGGTGTGTGTAAATAATATATATGCACTTGGAAGTCAACGTGTCAAAAATAAAGATTCCAAAAAATCGCCCTGTATATTATATCACCACTAAAAAGATCTTTTAAATATCTTTAAAAAATACTACATTTGTCATTTTTATTTATTATATTATTATTTTATTATTATTTATATGTATCTTCATTACTTCGAAAATATGACCATCCATATCTTAAGTTTCCCTAATATGTTTGCAATATAGCGCATATTAACGACCAACAGATATAAATTGCATTGTTTTCTTTAAAAAATTGTATTTTTTTAAAGAATAGAGATACTAATATAAATAAAAAGGAAATGTTAAAAAGGATGGAGCCTTTAAAAAACAATAAACAGGTAAAAAATGGGAGGTTAAATTATTCTAGAGGGTGCTCAAAAATGTATATCAAAATGCCACATTTGGCTTTCCCTTGTATAACACCTTATTCTATAGAACTTTTATAATTATATTAAATAATAATTTTTATAAAAGGAGCTACAAGTGGACCACAAAATAATTGAGGGTTTTTTTTCAAAACTAGTCAATGTCAAATTTTCAATATTTTCAGGATATTATAAAAAAATTAATCAAACCTATATGGCTAACTCTATATACATATCTATGTTTTTGTAATATGTTCGTTAATGTAACTGTATTTTGCGTATTTAGAAATATATCTGAAGGTTTTATAAGCATCAACTTTTTGGTAAATTGGGATAAAAATTGCCATGAGCAGCATGTTAGAAATAAATGACATTGGTTGTTTCGCAAAAAAACCCTTTATAGTAGGGGAGCCCACGATCCTAAATGGGGATTTACTCGAGCGTCATAGAGACTTACTGAGTTGCAAAGCTTAGATGATATGAAAAAAGTTACATAATGTATACCTTTTTATCGGTGGGGAGGCGGCTATAGATTTCTAAATATGTCAAAAAAATATCTACTGATATTATTTCGGGTTGTGGAAATCGTTAGGATCGTATCGGATTATATATTTTTCGTTATCCCTTAATTATTAAAAATAGTCACGCCCAAGAATGTCAAAATGACGTTTTTTTACAATTTTGTAAACGTCTACTTTTTTACGTCATTCTCAAATTGTCAAATTAATGGACTATACACATTTTAGCTTGTAATTAACTTACCCTATTTTAATTTGACGTACTTGAAACTTCCTAATGGATATATTTTTGTTTTTTACGATTAGCCCTGTATACGGGGCTTATATTTGGAGAAGGTACTTATAGTGTAAGAGATCGTGAGCGGCAGACCTTCGTCATTTTGTAAAAGCTGAAACTTTGTCAGCGCATTCTTCCAACATAGGTAGAAGCAATGGGAGAATATGAAGTTTGACTCATAGTGGCTTTGGCAGGTACCAGGTACCAAAGGTGACCAAATTGAAAGTTAACTTTCGTCATTTTGTAAAAGCTGAATTTTATGTATGTTACTTGGGTACCTATTAGAAGATATTTCCCCAGTCGGCAGACACTTCTGATAGTTCCTGCCCCGTGGCAGACAAAAATTTAGTCTGGCTGTAGGGGGCCCAATTGTCCGAGTAAGTCAATATTTAGTCCAATATTTCTGTTATTTAACAAGATATGAAAAACTTTTTTATAAAAGTTATAGTGTTTTTAAACGCGGATGTCCTAAAAATATTTTGGTTTATACAGAGTGTCCCAAAAAAAGTAATAACTGTAAAGTTATCTTTTTTTAATTTTAACCTCAATTTTTCTACCTTGAAAGTTAACTAAATAAAAAGTTAACTTTCGTCATTTTGTAAAAGCTAAATTTTATGTATATTACTTGTGTACCTATTAGAAAAATTTTCCCCAGTCGGCAGACACTTTTGATAATTCCTACACCCTGGCAGACAAAAATTTAGTCTGGCTGCAGGTGTGGCTCAAATGTCAGATTAAGTCCAATATTTCTGTTATTTATTAAGATATGACAAAACCTTTTTTATAAAATTTATATTGTTTTTAAACGCGGATGTCCTAATAATATTTTGGTTTATACAGCCAGACTAAATTTTTGTCTGCCACGGGGCAGGAACTATCAGAACTGTCTGCCGACTGGGGAAATATCTTCTAATAGGTACGCAAGTAACATACATAAAATTCAGCTTTTACAAAATGACAAAAGTTAACTTTCAATTTAGTAACCTTTGGTACCTGGTACCTGCCAAAGCCACTATGAGTCAAACTTCGCTTCTACCGATGTTGGAAGAATGCGCTGACAAAGTTTTAGCTTTTACAAAATGACGAAGGTCTGCCGCTCACGGGCTCTTAGACTATTACCCATGTACAAAGTATTCTTCCGTAGTAAATCCCGGCTCTTGGGCTCTCCTACCAAAGGTAATTTAAGCTTAAATTTAAACAAATTATTCTTTGTCCGTTTTTCTTGTCCAGGAGTGTAATTTTTATTTTAAATAAATAAACTACCCTTGTACTAATGGTACATTTTGACAAAAACAATTCTTTAATGGACTACCAGGGACATTCTCTCTTCGCTAATTACGTTAAAGAATTAAGCATGGCAAAAACCTTTGGGAACAACAAAAACGGTGTGTTATTATCGTTAATTCTGATTACTTCATCAGTGTTTTTGGGAAAGTGCCAGCTGCTTTTGCAAACCACTTGGTAATGAACTAAAAATCGAATTAGGTTTTCTTCCTTTAAGTTGAGCACCAAAAAAGGGTAATTTAAAGGGAATGTATTATTATTTAAAACTTGTTTATATTATGACATTTAAACGGCATTTTAATATTATGAAAATAAGTCCGGTTCTATATAGGGATGTAAAATTAACGGTAATTAAAAAATAGGTAGTATTACCGGTAATATTACGGTAACATTGGTAATTTGTTAAAATCGGTTTTACTGACGATAGTTAAACGTGACAACTAAGGCTGGCAACCGAAACCGGTTTTTCGGTTAACCGGTATTCGAGAACCGGTTTTCAAATACCGGTTAACCGGTATTTGAAAACCGGTTTTCGATTACCGGTTAACCGGTTTTGAAAACCGGTTTTCGAATATCGGTTAGCCGGTTTTAAAAAGCGGTTTTCAAATACCGGTTTTTCGGATAATCGGTTTTCGAATACCGGTTTTTTGGATAATCGGACCAAAATCGAAAAGCGGTTCTTCGAATATCAATTAATAGGTTTTTGGTTGATTGCGGTTTATATCTAAAAAAGAAAAACCGTTCATTTTGTAAAATCGGATATTGGTTGACAGATTATACAGGGTGGTTCATTTACAGTACTAAAAACTACAACTTACTATAATAATATACTAAATTAAAATTTAAAAATCACCACTTTTCCATTTCTGTTTCTTATTAACCAATAAACCAAGAAAAAACACCGAAAATAGAATACCAATTTTAAATAAAGAGGAAAAATAAATTATGTACGTATGTTAGGAGTTTTTACATAACCTTTAGAATCTTGCATTTTATTAACAGGGATGTTATATTTTTATTCTTATTTATATTTAACCAATTTATTTAGAAGAATATTCTAGGATGAATAATGATTATTACTTAACACCACAGCTCATGGGCAAATCCGTAATCAACGCAAAAACGACTAATAGAGAATAATTACTTTCCGATTTTCTGTTAACTGTAGTTTAGAAAAGCCTTTTTCGGTTTTGAGATCCGTTTTCGGTTTTTCGGTTTTAAAGACCGGTTGCGGTTTTTCGGTTTTAAAATCCGGTTTTTAATACCGGTTTTTAAATATTCGGTTAACCGGTTTTGTTTTTTTCTCGTTTTTGCCAGCCCTAGTGACAACATCATAAGAAAATAGCGTACCGATGCTATTTATTTTAATGATGAAAGCACGAATATTCGACAATATATCACTGAACATATATATAATATCGAACGAATCATTACCTTTATCGCAGCAATTATCGTTGCTATAAACAACTGACACCACATTCACTTCATCACTGCCCGCTCACTCAAGTAGGAGAGAAGCAGATGCCGAACGACGCAAAAATTGTGCCTCTTTGTCGCTCGTTCCGCGCTCTTGCTTGCACTTCAAGCCTTAAAAGAAACGCGCTTTCAGCTTTAGTTAAATTGTCGCCGCGTTGATTTGGTTTAAGTATAGAGCGAGAAAAACAATATTTCCAAAGTAACATTACTTCGGTAATATTACCCTTTACATCCCCTAGTTCTACACATCAAATATATGATGAATTGTCGGTGGATTACCCTAGTAATTTAGTGTTTTGCAAAAGCCCCGATGTCCAGATCTTTTTTCAAAAATTTCATGTTTACAGTGAGTTGACGGACTAATAACAGGTCCACAAAATTTAAAAAAAAGTGGTCTTTGCTGGGTATGGGACAAAGATTTTCTCACGGATTTTTTTCCTGTTGAACACGAATAGGGTTGTGATTTAATAACGGATAAATTCAATAAAAGCGGGGTATTTCTTTTTCGAAAAAATCCTCGGACACGTCGATTTTATTTTTGGATCGGGCATATTCTGACTTCAAATGTAGATATACAGGGTGTCGCAAGAACGTTTGACAAGAAAAATATTTTTTTTCAATGGAACCCCCTGTATATTTTTGCATTTTCGGATTCTCAGAAAAATTCTGGACATGTTTTATGTATAATGTCATATACCTATCTTCAACTGTATACGAAATAATTACGTTTAAATAATAATTTATAACACTTTATTGCAGCATAAATTGATTAATTACATTCCACATTTTTGAAAATTATTTTATCAAATGCTGGAAGTGGCCGCCATTAACAGCTCTGCAGTACCCCAGGCGATCGATAAATTCTTGCTGTACATTTTCAACTGTGTCTGGAGAAATATTCCTAATTACATTATGAATGCGTTCTTTGAGGATATCAAGAGTGTGTGGCTTATCCTTGTACACTTCATTTTGACATAACCCCAAAGAAAGTAGTCCAATGGATTAAGGTCGGGTGATCTAGGTGGCCACTCTATTGATCCACGTCTGCCTATCCACCGATTTGGGAAAACATCATCTAGGAATCTTCTAACAATAGCAGTATAGTGGGGAGGCGCCCCATCCTGTTGAAACCATAATTCTTGATTTGGCACGTCAGGGTTATTTTCATCAGGATACAGTGTCGCAAGTGCTGGAATCAAGTTGTCTACTAAAAAGTCATGATAACGCTGTCCCGTCAAATTTCCTTCAAGAAGTATGGTCCAATTACTCTGTTATTAATAATCCCTGCCCATACATTCACCTTTTGATAATTCTGAGAATGACTTTCCCTAAACCAGTGTGGATTTTCAGGTGCCCAGTACCTAAAATTATGCCTATTTACTTGTCCATTTAAACAAAAAGTTGCCTCGTCTGAAAAGCATATCTGTTTCACTAGTCTAGGGTTATTATCAGTTATCTCGGTCATGGTCTCACAAAACTCGTTTCTGCGATCTGGATCATCTTCTAGTAGCTCTTGAAGTAATTGCATTTTATAAGGGTGCCAATTTTCCTTCTTTAAAAATTTTGTTACAGTCGATCTATGAAGCGTATTATCCAAAGCGAGCTGAGTACTTGAGAGGTTCGGATTTTCATGTAATGAAAGCAGGATATCCAGTTTTTATTATTTGGAACGCCGGCCCTTCCTGATCTGCCAATATCCTTAACAGTTCCAGTCTCTCTCACTTAGCCTCAATTCTACTGATTGTAGACTGACTTACAGGTTCTCTGTTCGGATGTTTATTGTTGAACATAATTCGAACTTCGTTGTGTGTTCTAGTTTTCTCATCACAGCCAAGCATAATTAATATTTCGATTCTCTGAGTCTCAGTTAAACGCATTGTAATTATTTTCAATTAACAATAGATTTGAAACTTTTAAATAATTGACACCTATTTGAAGTCTATGTCAAATATTCACAAACAGAGGGTATAGGTAATTGCAATGACTGGTTATAAAACCAAAGCTGAGATCAATCCAGTGGCGTCTAGAATTTGCGCATTTCATTTTGCATTGTTTTGGAAGTGATATTTGTTGAAAGATGTAATTTCAAATGTTTTGTATTTAAAGTAAAAGAATTTCCAACTTAATAACAATTAAAAACTGTTGTGTAAATGGTTGTTCTACTAATACAATAAACTGTATATCTCCGGCACTGAACAACATGGCCGAAAATGGGAGATGTGACGTCATAATACGTCAAAGCAATATGGCCGAATGTCGTGGCCTTATATAGACCGACTTTGGTTAACATGACATTTTCAAACGCCATTTTCTTAAAAACTAAATACCATATATATAAGATGTGGTACATGTATTTGCTTCGAATAGCCAGTAGTCCGGTTAAACCGAAAGTACTACATAAAATCTAAAACATCAAAAATCTGTATCCTATTTAATCACACCAAAATTTTAAAACCGTATTACACTATTCAAAAAAAATACAGGCTTGCCAATAATCTTGTTAGCACCCGGTATTTAACCGAAAAAAGGAGGTTTTTAATAGGGCTGGCAACCGAAACCGGTTTTTGGCCAAAACCGAAAACCGGTATTTGAAAACCGGTTTTCAAATACTGGTTAACCGGTATTCGAAACCGGTTTTCGAATATCGGTTAACCGGTTTTAAAAATCGGTTTTCAAATACCGGTTTTTTGGATAATCGGTTTTCGAATACCGGTTTTTGGATAATCGGACCAAAATCGAAGAGCGGTTCTTCGAATATCAATTAATAGGTTTTTGGTTAATTGCGGTTTATATTTTTTACATCACCTTTTAGAATCTTGCATTTTATTAACAGGGATGTTATATTTTTATTCTTATTTATATTTAACCAATTTCTTTTAAAGAATATTCTAGGATGAATAATGATTATCACTTAACACCACAGCTCATGGGCAAATCCGTAATCAACGCAAAAACGAATAATAGAGAATAATTACTTTTCGATTTTCTGTTAACTGTGGTTTAGAAAAGCCTTTTTCAGTTTTGAGAACCGTTTTCGATTTTCGGTTTTAAAGACCGTTTTCTGTTTTAAAACCGATTTCGGTGTATCGGTTTTGAAAACCGTTTTCGGTTTTTCGGTTTTGAAAACCGGTTTCGGTTTTTCGGTTTTAAAAACCGGTTTTTAATATCGGTTTTTAATACCGGTTTTTAAATATTCGGTTAACCGGTATTAACCGAAACCGGTTTCGGATTTGTTTTTTTTCCGGTTTTTGTAAGCCCTAGTTTTTAAATAGGACAAATACAAAAGAAGAGCTTAATAAATTTTATACAAGGAGCCAATTCTCATTACATTACTTACATCATTGCTCCTTTCATCATTTATTACAATACCTAAACCAAAGCAATATACGCACACCGAGATAAATACTACAAAGAGAGAAAATAGCTGGACCGTAATAAATAGTTGCCATTTGCGTAACAGGTGTTTGAAAACGGCTGAATAATGATCGCATTAACGCGATTTATCATTTTCTATTATGACCGATTGCATAAATCCGGCATGAACTAACTATGTACAACAAAACAATATGTTACCGGTGAAACAATGCAGTTTCATTGCACATTGCAGATGCTTGTTGGATTAAAAAAAACAATATAAACGAATTATGTCCACTAATTAAATTTTGAAATCCACCTTATTGAAATTTTTGATTTATTTTGGCGATGCAACAATTCCATAGTAATTCGGAAGAATTATTTCCTCTCAGGCATTAGGTATATTGCAGACCATCTCTTATAAAACTGGGGTTAACTAAAGCTATTAAGACCCAAATTTTTCCTTATTTCAACAACAAACACAAAAAAATCAACACTTTTGGCGGTACTTTTAGGGATATGAAAACTAAGAGATAATATAATGTTGCGTCCAGACTTGCAACAATTCGCAGGATTTAAGTGGACAAAAGTCCAAATCTGAGTTACTGTCGATCAAATTTATTTTGGAAAAAAATGTTCCTAAGTGCATGGCAGAATACCCCTTCATTTATTTTGCCAGCTAGTATCACCGAGACGTAGCAATTAGTAGTCAAAGTGGACCTTTTTGGTATCAGGTGTGCGTTATCAGTTTCACTTAATTTCCAACGCAGGTGGTTTGGTGCTGTTATTATCTTTGTGGCAAGTTAGAACAGGTTTTCGCTATGGATTCAAACCCAACAGGTGTGTAAATAAAATTAAATATGTATATTTTTTTGTCTCTTTGCGAATAGGGTTTTTGTGCACAATTTTAAAGACACATGATTTTTATACCTTTAAGAATATTTTTCGATTTTTCTAAGTGTCTACCTAAAAGTACCCCTGAGTACCTCTGAGTTTCTTAAAAATTAAATTTGTTTATAGTATTAGGATCATAATATCAAAAAATTAGAGTGCGCAAAGGTGGCTTTTCTGAGAAATATTTTTTTTTATTTCAGAGAGTCACACGAAACACCTGTATTCTAAGATTACAAGAAATGAGTTATTTTTAATACTTCGTGAAAATAAGTTTTTTAACCTAAAATCGAAAAAAATGTAACAGTTACTTAACTAACTATATACTAGAGAATTATTACAATACGGAAACTGCTGAAAAAGTGGAAGTTAATGTTAAAAATAACGTCAAGTTTTTTGTAACTAAATTTATTCTTAAATGGAGAGCTAGTCATCGAAAATATGACAGATTTGTGATAAAAAGCGAAAAATGGCTGCAGGCTGAATTTCATTTACCTGAAACGGAGCAGAAAGGCTGTGATACATCAAACAAAACAAAAGGTAGACCTAAAAAGCTATTTGAAGAATGTTCTACACGATCTAAATCAAGAAGTGTTATGGCTCTAATGTCAGAAAATGAAACAGAAAAATTATGTTTTGCAGCAAAAAGTCCCTGTTAAAAGAGTGGTAGAAAGGACATCCGCTGAAGTTTTAGAATTAGCTGTTCATTCAACGTCACAGCAGCTAAAAGAAATGAAACTGGTACATGACTCTCCATCAACCACTATTTTGCCTTATAAACCGGAGGAAGCTTTGGCATTAATCGTTGATTGCGATTTGGGGAAAGAGCAATATACAGATATTCAAAAAGGAGCAAAAAAAAGGGAGCAAACATATATCCTCCATACAATGTTATTTCTGCAGCTAAAAAGAGTGTTACCCTAAAACTATTACTGTTACGGATACGGATGCTCGAATTCCTTTGCAAGACCTTTTGGATTTGACTGTACAACGTTTAGTTAAAGTTCAGTCAGAAGTATTAGAACGGGTACCATCTGATATAACAACTGTCAATATTATATATAAGTGGGGATTGGATGGTAGTGGTGGGCACAGCATTTACAAACAAAATCTATCAAGTTCACCATATGGCGATTCCAACATAATATTGTCCACAATAGTACCTTTAGAAATGTCAGCAATAACGAATAACTCAAAGCAAATTTATTGGAAAAATCCAAAAGCCTCCTCCACACGTTATTGCTGTCCCATTGGATTTCAGTTACTAAAAGAAACTTCTATTAATGTGAAAAAGGAGTATGACCTAGTTGAATCGCAAATCTCTAAATTGGAACCAACTTTAGCGACTGTTGCTGGAAAAGACTTACATTTTAGGCACACTGTTTTGTGTACTATGATTGATGGTAAAACGTGTAACGTTCTGACTGATACCGCATCAACGCAGACATGCAATGTTTGCAAAATCTCACCTAAAGACATTAATGACTTATCTAAAGTGTTGTCCAGAAAATGTGATACAGAAACTTATAAATTTGGAATATCTGTTTTACATTGTTATCTTAGATTTTATGAACTTTTGTTGCACGTCGCATACAAACTTGATCTTAAGCAGTGGCAAGCTAGAACACCTGAGGCAAAACTTAGCGTTAAAACTAAAAAACCTTATAGCTGAGAAATTTTACACAGAAATGGGCTTAGTTGTTGATCAACCAAAACAAGGAGGTGGAAATAGTAATGACGGAAACACGGCTAGAAAATTTTTCGAACATCCTGAAAAAGTGGCTGGTATTACGTGCTTAAATATTGATCTTATACGATATTTTTCAAATATTTTAACCGTGTTAGCAAGTGGGCATTACATTAATACAGAATATTTTAAATCCTATTGTTTAGAGGCAGCCCAACTTTACATCACCTTATATCCGTGGTATAATATGAGTGCCACTGTGCACAAAATATTAATTCACGGAGCTGATATTATTCAGTCTCTTCCTTTGCCTGTAGGACAGTTGTCCGAGGATGTTTTAGAGGCAAGTCATAAGGCATACAAATCTATTCGCCTCCATCATTCAAGAAAAACATCCAGAGTTGATACTAATACAGATATTTTGCATATGCTTCTGATATCCTCGGATCCTGTTATTTCATCGTACAGAAAATCAACCCGAAACCAAAAAAAATGTACTCACAAGAAGTCATAAATATGTTAAAAATGCCTGATTTTTTAAAGGATGCAAGTCAATTTGATTGTGACAGTAACGACAGCGATGGGGACTCTGAATAGATTTTAAATATTTTTTTAGTCGTGGTACAAGTTTAAGAAATAAAATTATTTTGTTTAGAATTTTTTTGAAAAAATTTTGAAAGATTAATTTTTCTTATATATTCTTTTTAACAAATTGTTTTATTTAGTTATTATTTGCACTTTGCAAAACAGCCACTAATTAAAGACAAAAATGTATTTGCCCCAAAATTTAAAATTATTCGTATATTATTAACTGTATGTTTTGCAAGACACATAATTAGTGTATCCCTTTACCTTGTAGAACCAGTTCTAAACCGTTCTCTGAACTGTCAATAGTGTCAAGAACGGTTCTACAACATGAAAAAATGTAAAAAAATTGTAAAAGGAACACTTATGGTGTCGTTCCGGGCGGTTCTGGAGCATAAAAGGAATATAGCAATTGCTATAAAACAAACTGTCCATAACATCAAATTTCTAACAGGTGTCAAAACAAATCCGTTAAGGCAAGCAAAAAAATATGAAAATTGATATATGCAAGCATTTTTTTAACAGTATAAATGCTTTCCCAATAAATATGTTTCATATTTCGGCCGCTTATTGTATTTTCATAATATACTATTATCGTAGATGTTTTTTTTTATGTATCGGAATTCATGAAGCCTCTGTATACACGAAATGTTGTTTAAAATGTAACTGTTTTTCTTTTGTAAGTTTATTACTACAAATATAGCTAAATTTACGCTGTTGCAAGAAAACCGTGGACGTGGAAAGAATTAACGTCGTACCAAGGCCTTGGGGAATGTTTCCGCGGTGATTCAGAGCTTGCCGGTTTTTTGCATCAAAGGAGAGCGCAAATAGGTTGGTTTGTTTGGACGAATATTTTGCGAATTGTTGCAAGTCTGGACGCAGCTTAAAAATCTACCACGAATTCGTGCTCAGACAGCATAAATACAGCTTAATACAGGACCAATTGCATAAATCCGGCATGAACTATGTACAATAAAAAAAGATACCGTTGGAATAATGAGTTTTCTTGCACATTGCAGATGCTGGTTGGATAAAAAAAAGAACAATATAAACGAATTATGACCACTAATTAAATTTTGAAATCGACTTTATTTAAATTTTTATTTATTTTGGCGATGAAACCATTAGCATAGTCATTAGGAAAAATATTTTCCTCTCTATATATTACAGACCATCTCCTATAACCAAAGGTATTAAGACCCAATTTTTTTTCTTACTTAAAAAACAAAACAAAAAAAAACAACACCTTTGGTGGTACTTTTCAGCGATTTTCTGAAAACTGAAAGATAATATAGGAAATCTGACCACGATTTCGTGCTCAGAGGGCATAAATACAGCTACATGCAGAACCAATTGAAGGTTTTTTTTCAAAAACAGCCAATGTCAATTTTTAATATGGTCAGGATATTAAAAAAAAGCTTTATTAAACCTTTATGGCTAACTCCAAGGAAGATACACTTTTTAATAAGAAGCGCTCGATTTTTTATATTTGTCCGAAAATATAGGTTATGTTTGTGACGTCACCTTTTTGCCATAATATTTATTTTATTTGACAAAATAAACTAATACCTGCATTAAATAAAATAAAATCACTTAAAAAACATAAAAATAGTATGTTACCCTTAATAACGATTTAAACGTAACTTTCCTTTAAAAATATCCAAAGGTCAGTGACCCCTGTTTACAGGTTTTAAAATTCTCTGTAACTGCAGTACCAATAACTACTTTTTTTTTTCGCCCTTTCGGGGTCATCCCATCCAGGTCCCCCTGGGTGGTGCACTGCAGCCTGAAGGCTTATTGTACCTTGACCCATACTCCTTCCCATTCACACACCATTCATTCCATAACTTGGATGGTTGTTGCTCGGTCCGTTCGTTCACTCCCGAGCAGAACACCGCGTGCCGTTGCCTAAAACCGACAACGCCAGTCACCCATCCAAGTTATGGGCGCGCACTTCACTGCTTAACTCCGGAGATTGATGCTGCCGATACAACCGGAGCAGCCACAAGCGCGCCTTAATAACTACTTAATTTAACTATAAACAGTAAAAACTAAACATACATAAAAGTCCAATGACTAAAAAGCAAAAAAAACACCAAAACCGCGAAAAAACCTTCCAGTACGATTGTAAACAAAGGTTACGGGAAAAGATTAAGTCACAAAATTGAGTGAACATAGGCTTAAATGTGATCGAGCGCTCCTTATTAAAAAATATATTTTCCTTGTGCTAACTCTATATATTTGAAGGTATAGAACCTTAGCATTAGTTTTTTTTGTAAATTAGAAAAAAACTTGACCTTGGCACCATGTTAGATATGACATTGGTTGTTTTTGCAAAAACCCTTCCATTGCATTTTTTTATCTTTGGATAATCCACGAAGGTTAAAAGCCTAAATACCAACGTACCGTGGGTGTCTTAAGTGAGGAAAGAGGGAGTTTGCTGATACGGCACTTAAATACTTGAAGATTTGGTGGGGAAGGAAAGACCTTCGCGGGCAGCAGATTCCACATGCTATAAACTCTAGGGATAAAAGAACGAACAAAGTGGGAAGTTCGGGGCCTGTCCAGTTGGACCGAATAGGGATGCATACGTGCGGCACCACGAGTTTATCTGTTGGGAACCGTAATGGAGGAATTACAGCCATGTATAATTAATTTGAGGCGCTAAAATTTTTTGGATGACCTTGATATTTTAAACACGCTGTTAAAGTTGGTATATGAATAAACAATTCGTCACACTTAGTGACCATTTGGTGACCAATTCGGAGCTGTTTTTAAAACCTCAAATTTCACATGTTGGGCCGCTAAATCCATGACGCTACCTATTAACCAGGTCTAAGGTATACAGGGTGTTTCAGAAGTAGATGCTAATCTTTAAAAGTGTGGATACTTAAAATATTTTAAGAAGAAAAGTTCAAGGAAACTTAGGTCCTAAATGTCTTAACCTTTTATATACAGGGTGGTAAAAAAATATTTATTTTAATGAATTTCTACTTTAAACAATAAAAATATATGGGTATTAAATACCTAATTGGAATAATTTTACTCTTCTTTCTAATAGAACTAGAGATATTTTTTGTTTAAATTAGGTAAGTAAGTTAACACCCGGTATATTAGGAAGTATTACAAAGTAATTAACTGAAGTAAAAACCCATATGGACATATACCGTAGATCCGTAAAACGATAGAAACACTGGCCAGAGTTCCGTTATACTAAGAACGAATCGTCTTACATGTGGTTGCGCGGTTTTTATGTCAATTTGTTACTTTTGCTCCACTTCCTTTAATCCTTTTATTGCTTTACGTTATTTTTGCAGCTTTGAAAATTAACGACGAAGCTTATTACGCTCATAAATAATATAAACGGCTTATGTCGGCTTTTTGCGATTCTTGCACAATCTCTTGGTTATTGAGGCTAGCTTTAGCAACAATGTTTTAAGAAAAATCATCCAACATTATGATACGGAATAAGTTGAAATAATTTATATCAGGACGCTTTTTGAGACTATTTTTTTGCTTCCATTCCCAAATTTTGTTGGAAAACCTTACAAAAAAATCCTAAAAGTTTGAACCCTTTATATTGATATTAAGAACGCGACCACAGCGTGTGTAGATTTTTCATTTAAAATAAATGAAAACTTTGATTTTTTTTTAATAGCCTTGCATAAAAGTGCCTATTGCGGCGAAGTCGTAACTCATATCGGTAAGGTAGTACGGGCCACTAAACCTTACATATCGTCGGTGCGCGTAGGTTTGGCAGTCGCACCGACGATATAGTCCCAGGGCCAGTAATGAAATGCACTTCATGCTAAGAACCTTTAAAACCTTTTAGGGGGTCTTTTGACGAGGGTACCACGAATATTCATAACGTCATATATGGAAGCAGCGCTTTAACGCAGTCAATGTCAAATGTTTCGAGTGTCGGACTGGGCGAACACGTGACTTTTTTGTCGAACATATTTATCACAATGTTTTACATGCAATTTTTTAACATTGTGCCAGAAATCGTAACTGTTACAGTCACGAAACCCACCTAGTCCAACACCCGAAATATGTGTTTGAACCTTATGGTTTCATGACTGTAACCCTTATTATTACTATGACAATTCGTTTCGTCAATATTTCTTCTTATTGTAATTTTTGGGGTCGAATATTGTTAAAAATTACAAAAGGTAATTATAGTGAGTGTAAATTAAAAGCTTTTGGAGGTACAAAATGCACATTTTTCTAATTTAATATTAACCTTTGTCACAAAACAAACATACCACAACAAAAATCCAAATACAATTTTAAAAATGTCCTTGTATCACAGAAAATTTTACAAATCTTAGTTTTCTTATGATAAAGATATCACGGTAAAGTCTCCTCGTTAGTAGGTTTATAAAACTCGAAGTTTAACGTTTTTTTTTGCGCTTGGACATTCTTTGATTAAAAATATAATAAAATACAGGGTGTTCTTAAATTGTATTGCCAAACTTCTATGGTAGAGTACTTTTAATAAATCAGGAAAAAAGTACATATAAACATTGGTCCGCAAAATTCTTTGTTCTCAAGATACAGGTTGTTAAAGAAGCACTTTAAAATATTAAAAATATCCACTAATTTAGTTAAATTTGTTAGTGTAAAAATTATTGTTATTTAGTTAAGTACTTGTCGGAATTTTTACAAAATTGTAAATAAAGATGTATTTAATGTACACTGTTTAACTATGTTCCTTATCCAGGTCCAGGGATGGGCAGTTATTTTGTCGCTGAAAACTACACAACATAAGAAAAGTTTAAGAAACAAAGGGGCTGTTTTAATTTTTTATTCCAACGGGAATATAAAAATTACATAAAAGTCAGTGTCGTCCCTTGTATATCTTTTTTTTTTGTTAGAAATATTCGTTCAG
Organism: Listronotus bonariensis; assembly: GCA_014170235.1. Classification (NCBI taxonomy): domain Eukaryota; kingdom Metazoa; phylum Arthropoda; class Insecta; order Coleoptera; family Curculionidae; genus Listronotus; species Listronotus bonariensis. The sequence continues at coordinate 25,830 of JACEGR010007481.1, forward strand.
ATGCCGCACAAGACGCTACTGGACTTAATCGCCATAATTAAGTTACTGCACTGCCAAATTACAACCAAATTAATTAAATAGTTACAAAAAAATACAAGTTTAACACCATATATTTCAGTGGCAACTTTGTAATTTTATGACTTTAATTCTATCTCTTCAAATAAATTTTACTGCCAATTATTTACCCACTTCAAAAACATTGTGAAAGGCAATATTCAATGGCTCTCGTTTCTTTCGAAATTTTAAGGTGTAAATGTAAACCTCTCAAGAAAGATGTTAAGTGGCTGTTATGTGAACAAAAGAATTTAGAATATAAAGGATATTTCATCGGGTTCTTCGTAAAGGACATTATTATATTATGAGAAAATTTTATTCTTAATAAATGTCAAAGATGCATCTCTTTGTGAATGGTAAAACTGCCATTGAATGGGAAAAACTCTTTATGTCATTTTGGAATAAATCATTAAAAATAAAATTTGTTTTCAAGAAGTCGTTTATACATGATTTTAATTACATTTTAGGGTATTCATACAAAAACAATATTAGTAAAGAACCACATTTACACATTAATAAAATACTCGAATACAAATCATTTTAATCGCGATTATTAAAATGTACAGACTTAAAAAATTCCACGTTTTTAGTGATTTTTAAAATTGGGCTATTGCAACAGCATATATAACAGAACAACCACAACAACAAAATTTTGCTAGGCAGAAAATTTCGCCACAAGAGATCTACACCAGATCTTCTTTATTTTCGTTTGACGTTGCTTTTAATATATCCAAAGCTTTTAACCAGGTCTGGCATGACGCGTTCCTGAACAAACTTCCAACAACTAAATTCTGTTATTGGCTCTCTGGTTATCTTTCAGATCGACGTACCTACATACATATATCAGTCATTGTGGATGACTATTCTTTAAGCACTCACCAACTTAATGCAGAAGAGGCTCAGGGCTCAGTAGTTGCACCAACTTTGTTTCTTCTTCGCATCAACGACCTTCTCTCTTCCATAACCAATTCCATTTATAGTTTAACTGATTAAAGTACTCTTTACTCCAGGTTTAAGGTTCTCAAATTAATATCTCAGAGCCATGCAAATATCCTTTTTACAGGACTTCAGTTTAATATTGGATTCAGGCGCCATAAATCTCGCCAAATTTAATGCATCCTAATCACAATTGCGGAAAAAGTTATCCAAAACTTATCCCTTACTTATGATTCACCAACTCTTGCAGAGCAACGACTACTTCAATCTTGTTGACGTTACAATTAGAAATAACTCTAATTGGCATACCACACTATGTCTATAGCCACGGTAGCTTCAACAAAGCATGGATATCTATTTCGAGCAAAAAAGTATTCATCTAATTTGTATGTATTCTAAATCCGACCATCTCTGGAATATTATTTCTCATATCTGGAGAATGACGTTCCCCACAAGCTCTAACATTCTTGATGCCATTCAAAGAAGGGCTGTTCGTCTTATTAATGATCCTTTACTTACTCAAAGACTTCCTTCTCTTGCCCATCGTCAAGCTGCGTGAGATCTGTCACACGGCTTCAACTTTGAGGAATTGTCCAGTATAATTGCTTCACTTGCAATTCTCAACAGAGAAACTCGTGGTGCCGCACGTATGCATACGGTCCAACTGGACCAGTCCCAAACCCCTCTTTGATTGTTCTCATATACTTTTCTTTTCTTTTCTTCCCCCTCAAATCTTCAAGTATTTAAGACCCAGTGTAAACGGGTGTATTTAGGCTTTCAGCTTTCGAGGATTGCCAAAGATAAAAATGCACCATTATAGACATGTGTAAAAAGAACATTTGCATCCTTAAAGCAAATCAGTGGCCCGGGTAGAAGTATTTAAAAGAATCAATGGAGGAAAACTGTCATAACATCAAATGCAGTTCGTTGTTTAGTTTAGCTGTTTGATGTACCTCCCTCTCTCCTCTTTTTTTGTCCCGAAAACGTGACGACTTTTTTACATTTAGATACAGTCATTCACTTGGGCCTCCCAAAATTCGTGGCCCCTTCTTGGCCGCACCTACACCAAAAGATGGCGGCTCCGCTAGAGCAAATAGGTGCACATGAAATGACTTAATAACTACGATATCCCATAAAGGACGATCATTTTTTGACCAATTCAATTGCGTTAGATTGTTATATTTTGGCCCGAAGAGTATATGGTCAGCATTTTGAACTTTCAGGGACACTCTGTATGGTTCGTTTTGTTTTCGCTCAAATTATTTTCTTAAGAAATCTATTATTATTATTTTTTAATTTTATGATATTAAAATTTTTAGTAAATTATGCTAGAATATGTATAAAAAATTGCTTAAAATAAAAACCATTTATCTTTAAAATAAAAAATAAAAACTTGTGATTTTAGTCGTAATTTTCGGCCCACAACATGGCGTAAATAATGTTCTCACAAATGACGGATAATAATACCGGAAACAAAAATGGCGAATCGTGATTTTAGGTTGGACAGCGCGTGCTTTTGTATTTTAATTTACAGTACCGTAAGATCGTACCATACTGTACGTAGATAATTGGTAAGAAATAAGGTTAACATAGTAGGTAATATTAAAATAATGTTTCGGTTGTATCTAAGCAATAAAACTAAATTGTTAAATGTATATCAATTTTGATTTAGGACACGAGATTTTTAAATAATAGCTTTTGGTTATGTGTAATTTATTACTTTGTCAACCACTTAAATATTAAAAAACATCTTATTTACTTTTTAAGCATATATGTATTTTCTTGTAAATAAACGTTTATTTTCCACAACCAAATATTTGACTTTTTCTAAAAATAAAAGATTATAAAGTAGTAACTTTTTTATCATAATTTTTTTTAATACAGAAAATAAACGTCCTTATGGGAAAACTTATCGCATGGCCCAAATTTTACTCCGATTGGTAATATACAGGGCGAGTTATAACTAAAAATATGATAAAATGTCCAAGAGTAAAGTACCTTTATTTTTAAAAATAGGACAAAGTTGTATAAGTAAATATTGTAGAGAATTAAATTTTATGTCAAAGTTTAAAGTTAAATAATCAAAGTAAAAAAAACATATTTTTGTCATTTTTACATTCATGCATTAGTAGTTTTTAAAATACTTGGTTAAAAGCAGCGAATTTAAAAAAATATATATACCTTAGACTCATTTGCCGAATTCGTCAATTCGCCGAAATAAATATTCAATTCGCGATATAAACAAAGCCAAATGATCAGTTGCCGAAAATATGTTCTATTTCGGAATCTGTTTAAGCGGATTTACACATTTTGCGAACTAAGCTATCCGGAGTTGCTCAAATGGCAAATATGAATATGTTTTGGCAGATAATCATTTTAGTTTAATATTTTGCCGATTGCGCAATTAAGAAATGAACAGACCTCGAACACAACTAAAAAATGCTATTGATCCAGGAAAACAACATTTATTTCTTAAAAACAGCTTATTACTTAATATTATTTATTTATTACATCAAGAAGAACTTCATGATACTTACTATTACATTTGATATTGTTCGAAACACATTTACACTTTTGTATAAATAATGACCCAATCTATCGGCAATTGTGCATTTCTAAATTGTGCAATCGGCAAAATATTAAATTAAAAATGATTATCTGCCAAAACATATTCATATTCGCCATTTGAGCAACTCCGGTTACCTCAGTGCGCGAAATGTGTAAATCGGTCTAAACAGATTCCGAAAAAAATATTTTTCGGCAACCAATCATATCGCGAATTAAGTATTTATTTCGGCGAATTGACGAATTCGGCATGTGTGTCTAACATATACATATATTTAGAATTAATAAATTTTCTGTTAAATTTTGCTTCCTTTTGCCCATTATATAAGTTGTAACGCGTAAAGTAAAAAATTGACAATTACATTTTTTTAATGTCATGCTCCAACTTAGAAGTGGGCGATAATTATCGATATTTAATAAACCTCGATGTTGAGCGTTCGATGTTCGATGTTTTTCTTATCGATATTGCAGATTTAAAACATCGATGTTTTTTATTTTTAACATCAATGTCTCGAAATATTTTTTTTTCAGTTTTAAAATCTAAACCAATTTCATAAATTGGAAGGTTACGGAACGTCGCCGTCGCCTTAAACAGAAACGTTAAAAATTAAAAATATATTTATAATGAAAATATTTTATGTTGTTAGTTTTTACTTAAACTAATTAAACTAAAGTTATAAAAACTAAGACGATATTTTTGCTGTGTGATATTTATTGCTTAGGTTAAGGAGAAAATTACAGAGGTCTATTTACAATACCTAAAAAATTCACATGGAAAAAAAATCATTTTAAAAAACTTACAGATGTTTTTCAATGTTGGAACATCGATGTCACGCGATCGATTTTTTCGTTTATTGATAAAGCCTTTTGATGTTAACATCGATGTTGAACAATCTACGTGCCATCCCTACTTTAACTACAAATTTTACAACATAAAATTCAATTCCTACAAAATTTACTTATACAATTTTGTTCTATTTAAAAAATTAAAATAGTTAGTTCCTGGGCATTTTTATATTTTTAGTTACAACTCGCCCTGTATAATACCAATTGGAGTAAAATATTGTATTTATCAGTTTTGAACCATGCGACCAGATTTTCCAAAAGAAGGTTTAAAAATTACAATCTTTTTAGTCCATTTTTCCCCTTGTAACACCTATCCTGGGACACTGTATGAATTAACATTGGTTTTAAATAACAGAACTTGGTCATAACTTTGACGTATAATATATGAAGTTAACGTCAACACCAAGATCAACCAAACCCACCGAAATTCATTGGTATAGAACAGTTTAAAAATGTAAATTCGGTGCTCTTTGATAATAAAAAAAATCGCAAAAAGTTTAAAGCAAATAAATCGGCATGCTTGTCTTCGCGGCCGCCTTTGCTATATTTCTTTTATGATATGCCGGTTGATGCAGCTGGTCATCGCATTATGAGATAGAAATTAATTTTTTTGGTCAAAATTCTGAAACTTACCAATCTAACTTAAAATGAGGTGCTTTTTATTATATGTATTATAAATTTACACCGCCCTTAACATTATTATTTTTATTGTACAAAATAAACTAAAATATCAGCTTGTTTAGTTAATTCGGTATTATTCTAATCAGTAATCCGATGATTATTATCTCATATGATATAGAGGGTACGAGAATAGGTATGATTTTTTAAATGGAATACCCTGAATATTATATCACCACCAAAAAAATTTTTTAAAATGCTCTAAAAAATATTACACTGATGTGTCTATCTCAATTAGTTTCGGAAATATGACCATCCAAATCTGAAAAATAATTTTAAATTATTCTTAGAAGCGTAATAGAGATACGTCTTCCAAACTATTTTTATTTTTTAACGTATAAAATAAATAAAAAACACTGTTTTATTGGGTAGATTCTGTAGAATCGATATCTTTCATTAGAATGCTTCTATCTTTTAGGATATACAGTGTATGACAAAACATATTAAATTTTAAAATGAAAAACCTTGTAAATTATAAAAAAATCTTGTATCTGTCCTTACACTCAGAAGTAGCAAAAAGTAGGAATACAAGTAAGTACAAAAACTGATAAAGAAAAAGGTTTGACAAAAGTAGCGAGACTTCGCGAGACTGCATCGGAAATACAACAATATAGCTCTTATTATTTAAACTCTTTTACTTTTTTTAGTAAACAAGACTAATAATAAACTAAGTAGATTAAATGTTGTATATTTATGTTTCCTTAAAATAAATTTTCAAGTTTCTTATTACCCCAATAGAAGTCGTCATATCCTTTTATAATTTTGCGTACATGTAGTTTGGAGTATCTACTTTGAAATACACAGCATGAGCCATTAAAATTTCAAAGTTGCTTTTTGGCCAAAATAATGGATTTCTATCCCATAGTGTATCGGCGCGTCGCTGTAAAAGATAGCGGCGCCTTTGTATAAAATAGTCCGATTGCACGTGGCCTTATTTATGTTTTTTTGTATTATTTTCAAAGGGTACCGAATTTGCGCTTTTAAAATGTTCTTACTATAAATATCGTTTTATTTTGGTTTTATTGGTCGATCGCCTAAATTTAATGATCGTTTCAAAACTCCGAAGGCCTTGACTACGGTATTATGAAACTATTCTGTTTTGACAATTCAGCATAGCTGAAAACGATTCGATCCGTCATGGAAAAAATGTTTGTCATTGAAATCCGAGTTGAAATCTATTGTTTTGTTTCACGGTTTATTTCGGGAGGTTATGTAACTATCAACTGTGCGTAGAGATCGTGAAAATTAGGAAGGTATAGTAGAAAAGACGGATTGATGAGGTATTGTGAAATGTTACGGGTAATTCAGTTTTCATAATACCGGTTAGTTAACGCTTGGGAAATAATTGTGGTATTAAATAACACTATACTTGAAACCATTATATTATATTTATACGAGCGATTTTCTCATTGGATTTGTTAGTCAGTTTTATTACCGAAAACAAAAATATCGTCAACACGAAAGAAAAGTAACATAATTAAAAAAACTTACATTTAAGAAAACAGTAAAAAAATTCCGAGCCACCTTGTATAATTTGGTTATTTGTATATTCATAAAAAACCTTGAAACACGTCAACTTTTATTTTTATGGAGACACATTACTGTGTCAAAATTAAATTGTTCGGAGAAGAAAGAATCACTAGTTATATGTATGCAAAATTTGGCGAAATTAGAAAAAATAACAATTTTTTTTCTTTAAAATCCTGTATCTTTTTTTTCTTTTTTACATCCCACGAAGGCCAAGGCCTATATACCAGAGTACCGTGGGTGTCGGGTTATAAGATGTTTAACCCTTCGTTTCCCCTGTTCCGTCAACGTTGTCCAACCACTGAAACATGTAGTTATGCATTTTACAGAACCTGGTAGTGCCACCACGGACGTTATTTTTAAATAACTACTACTTAAATATGTCTACCCCGCTGGGAATCGAACCGGCGACTCCTGGCTTCGAAGATCAAAGCTCTGTCCACTGCGCCACGAAGAAGACTTAATTTTGAGATTTCGAAAAAATTGTATGGAAGTTTGTTGCATTAATTTTTTTTTGCAGAGAGGCTAACAGATTCTGACGCGTAATTTTCGGATAACCTGTATAAAATACGAGGTGTTTAGTGGGTAATGTGAATGCATGCGACTATTGCGGATCCATAACATCGTTGTGCCTGAGTTACCTATGTGGATACACACGACTGTAAAGCAAAATTAATTGTGAAGCCAGATGGGCATCTCATGGCAGCTAACGTGTTAAAAAGTGTAAATGAAGATTGTACTTTGAAACTGGGCCCGTCAAATGTTCATTTTTATACACATTCAGTTTATTTCTATGACTTAGCCCTAATTTTCTGATTTTAAATGAGACACCCGGTATATTTTTACTAATTTCAATAAAAAATGATATTCCGAGTACAATAAAAAAAAACTTAATTTGCCACTTTTTGAGATTGATAAAGAATATTAATTTAAAACAATTAGGTGTCAAATTTTCGTACCGATACCACACGTGCCTAAATTATTCCAAGAAATTTTTTCTTGGCTACGAATATTTTAAGAAAGTTATCGGATAATTTTTAATGTATTCGTGAACTGAAAATTTCGACCCGTGTCCACTTTGTTGGCGGTTAATTATATTTTTGTTCAAACATAATAAAATATAGCCTATACACTGATCTCGATGTATTGCTAATGTTATAACCTGCGCGAAAACAAAAGTTACATTTCATGGGCGAAAAAACCGGTTTGTACGCAAGCCAGTTGAGGGTAAACGCACCCGAACCCAAACAAACTATTCGCATTATAGGAAAGAATGTGTTGATCGCGTCCTGGTTTTCTGTTCGAAGTACGGTAGCTAATGAGCGTTACGGTCAGACCGCAGACGAAGGGTACGGGATGCCGGTGTTTGTATTTTGCCACGGCTTTTAAGTGCGCATGTTCGTCGACCTACTGCGCGCGGTCGTAAAAATCCGAAAAATGCTTCTTGCCACTGCGGATCTAAATGTAGGTTATATATGAGCCTATAGCATTTCTAAATAGTGTGGCTTTTGACTATGAAAGCCTTTTCCGGATCGGTTCAGTATATCCAAAAATTAGCCCTTATAAACAATCAATGTTGCAAATTTTACCTATATATACCTACATATGTCATTTTTTTTTAATTTTTGTTTAATTTTTATAAAATATAGCCTACTTATAGCACTTGTAAATAGTTTCGCTTTCTGATTGTAAAATAATTTTTATGATCGGTTCAGTATTTTCGAGGATTAGCTACAAACAAAAAAACAAAAAAGTTGCAAACTTTACCTCCTTATATTATTAGTATAGATTTATGTATGAATTAGACTATTCATTACTTTGTCAATAGGTTTATGTTTTACTAAGGAGTTTAATACCGTTAAAAAGGTCATTGCTATCCAATAATAAAAGACAATCGTCATTACGATTATACGGCAATACTGTTACATAAACCTGCAGTGATCCTTTTAAAATAAATATTGTGTTCTTAATGACGGTTATTAGCAGAATGATAAAACCATATGTGCTGCAGGAGATTCTTTTTCCATTTTTTACGGTACTCATTACGACAAGATCCACGAACAATATTTACGAGCTAATCTATGATGTCACCGTCAATCATTTTATGTTTTCTTGCATATGGTACGATGCAATTAGCTTTAAAAATAAACAAAGGTTAACATCGAAAGAAAAAGAATAATTTTAGTGTAAAAGTGTTCTATACATTTCCTTTAATATGTACTAAAAAGTTACGCCAGTTTCATTTTTTATTGATCATTAAAAAATATAATTGAAGATATGTTTTGTATTCGTTCGGCTGATTCATTTAATTAATGGTATTTATTTGGGTACACGCCAGATCAGATCGGTTTTCCCAAAAGAAAAAACCAAAAAATATTAAAATAAGTAATTAAAAAACTATATAAATCGACGTTTCGGTGTTAAGTTTGCCATCGTTGTCAATAAAATTAAATAAAAATAAAACTTTTAAAAGTTAACTATTATTTCAATCAAAAATTTTAAAATTTGAGCTTTAATTTTTAGGATATTCTGAAAGACTTTTGACATTAAATATCAAATTTTAATGACACAAAATATATGTTATTATAAAGGGGGTTCCTAAAATACATTCTAATGTTTAAGGGGTGCCTCTTGGACTTATCTGAAGAAAAAAATCCTATGGACATATGTCCTGAACGCCTTAACTTTTGAGATACAAAGTGTTAAAATTGAAAAAAAAACTATTTTTTTAAATGTCCTAACTATCCTTTACCCAATTTTGTTTTAGTTTGGCAATGTTATTAATGGCATTAAGGGGGTAATTTATCACTAACTTTATTACACTTAATAAGTCCAGTGGCATCTCGAGATTAGATTAAGCAAATAAAAATACAGCTTTTACGTCTCCTAATTTTATTCCGTATCTTGTTTATTTTAAGAGAAAAAAAATATCATTTAATAATTGCATATTTTTAGGCCATAAAAAAGCATTAAGGGTTTTTAAAAAAAAAAAAGGTTTTATATTTTTTAATAAGCAATTATGTAACAAATATAATAAATATTTATTTAAAAAGGTAAAGAACAGTTTTTACTAAAAAGTGTTTCGAATTTTTTCTGGTTTTTTGAAAATTTTAACACCCTGTAGTTAAAACGTTTAGGGCATATGTCCATATGGAAGCTTTTTCTTCAAATGAGTATTAGAATCACCCCTTAAATATTAGCATGTGTTTAAGAAACACCCTGTATATGTCTAAATTTATTAGATTCGGAAATATGATCTTTTAAATATGGTATTCTGGTAATTATAATTATTAAAGCTTACCGCCATTTTGTCGTATGTAAAGGTAGTGACTTTATTTTTTGGGGTTAACTACTATTCTTGGAGCTTTAAAATACTGTGCCTCAAGACCCCTTCCATTAAAAAAAAATATATTAAAATTGCGCCCAACTGTTACCTTGACATCAAGAGCTGTCATTGATAAGTCAAAAATTGAAGACCTTGGTTATATACAGGGTGGCGCACCACAAACGCCCGGTCTGTAATACAAATACGGTATTATTTTTTAAAAATATTTTTTACAGGCATATGCGGGTATATTAGAGCATAATTAAAATTATAAGGAATTATACAGGGTGCTCCAAAAAAAAAAAGATCCATATCAAACGTGTGTTTTTTAAAACACCCCTGTATATTAGTTCATTTTTGAATTGTAGGAATAAAATACGGTTAGATTTATCAGCGATCCCTATATCAAAATGAAAGGTTTTTAAGATATTTAGAACTATTTTAAAAATCATAACTAAACAAAATTTTTATATATTCTACCTTACTTACCCTTGACTTTGTATATTTTGTTATGCTGCTAGAATATAAACTGTACCATCATCTTAGCATTTAATTTTTTTTTGCTAGAAATTATACAGTGCGTCCAAAAAACCACTGTTTATTATAAAACTACCTGCAAATTACTTGCTTATTTTAAATGAAACACCCTGTATATTGTTCCATTTTTGGAAGTAAGTTGCATTAAAAATAAAGCAATTTAGCAATTTCTTTATGTCAAAAATAGTACCGTTTTCATGATATTTTTAGGATTTTTACGAAATTTATTAATTAATAACTAATAGCGGCTTTGATGGCGCTACTAGACCGAAAATGGTATTTTACGGGTCGACGAAAAACATTTACAGGGCGAGCCGTAGGCGAGTCCTGTAGTTTTGAGAAGACCCGTAAAAAAATTATTTCCGGTCGAGTATCGTACATAATTTTTTTTTTTTAATTGACCGGAAAAAAAACTGTAAATTTTTAGTGTTATATTTAAACGACAATAAGGCAAGGCTGCTTCAATTATTTCATCTGATTTTCCGTGTCTGACTCCATTTTGGCAAAATGGATGCTTTCTTTACTTTACAATATCTTTGAACTGTCAAATAGTAACAATTGACTCTGACAATTTTTAAGTCATGGCTGGGCCAGGATTTTTTTGATATCAGGGGACCGAAAGCAAATGAGAGACCGGAAAGTAAACTAGGGACCGGAAAGCAAATTAGTCCTGTAAAATAGCATTTTCCGCTTAAAAAAATTGAGTGGAAAATTCAATTTTTCCTGGTCAATTAAAAAAATTAATTTAAAAATAAGCAGGTAATTTGCAGTCTACGGTGGCTAATAATAAATTTTAATTTCTGGATACCCTGTATAATTTCTAGCAAAAAATTATATGTAGATGATGGCACAGTTTATATTCTAGCAGCAGAACAAAATATACCGGGGGGGAAGATTTTAGTGCCTCAGTGAATATCCTTTATGTATTTTAATTCTTTCTCTATACCGGAATAGACAGTTTTGCATGACCGTCTGTACTCCAGTTATGGTTGTTAAGTTTAAGTCTAATTGTACCGTACTAATATGCAAGTCATTGGTATTAAAAGTCATAAAATCTAGTGCAAAAGGCTGTAATGTTTATGGCCATAACGTTTTTAAGTTTAGGTCAAGCTGTCGTCGTTGTCTGATTGCCGATGTCGCACATGGCGCCGAGGTGCATTTAATATAAGTAAACATTAAACACAGAATCAATAAACAAAGAATTAAATTGGTTACTTATATGTTATTGACACTTTCGAGTTAAATCGATTTAGTATGGTGATTGGTAACAGTTTATTTAATGTAGTAGGTTTATAGTAGGTTGGGTTCAGACAAGAATAATGACGACGAGACAGGTTTTTATTTTCATTATAGTGTTCGACAACAATATGGACTCCTGGTATAAGTATGTTTCCCGTAATGACTATTTGGTTACAATGGTCTGGTAAACAGTTATTTGTTATTTCTATGAGGCAAAATTAAAAGTCGTCAAACAATACATAACCTAAAATGTCACTAAGATCGAATCATTAGTTCACGCTTTATTTTTTATTATTTTTTTATCATTGTTTAATTTATAAAAATATTTTAGGAGCCCGACAAGAGGTAAATTTTAGACCAAATACTGAGTGTTCGGCTTTTGCCACAACCTTCTACTAAAATCGAAGATTCAACCGGTTAACATGTTAAACTTGGTGTTGAAAGCAGCTAAGGGGAAGGGGAAGTAATTTACCTCTTTTAGGTCAAACACTGAAAAATCTTTTTGCCATGGAACAGATGAAAATATTACGACAGTCCTCTATAAAATTTCCTCCGTTTAAGCCTCCGCGGAGATATGATCTCCTAAAATGGGGGCAGCAGGAAATCGATTTTTCGTGAATAACTTTTAAAGCGCTCTGTATAATTTGATAATATTTTAGTACGATGCATACTAGTAAAGACCTCTTAAAATAGTGTCCTTGAAACTTATGTCGCTTCTTTAGTTTGCCAAGGACGGACTAGTTTTCGCACATTATTGATAATATTTTTTACTCTGTATGGTGAAGACACAAAAATATGTTTTTGGGTAGTTTAAACCTTTGCTAAAAAAGGTACCTTCTGTTTGACATATAAAATGAGCCGTTTTCGAGTAAAAAATTATTTTAACAATAAGAGTTTATTTTGTTTTAATAATACCATATTTTATTTTCAATGTAATTTGTAATTTTTGATTCAGTATTGAGTTCTCCTTAAACAAAAATAAACTCTTATTGTTAAAATAATGTTTTACTCGAAAACGGCTCATTTTATCGATGTCAAACAAGAGATCTTTTTTAGCAAAAGGTTTAAATTACCCAAAACATATTTTTTGTGTCTTCACCATACAGGGCGTAAAAAATATTATCAATAATGTGCGAAAACTAGTCCGTCCCTGGCAAACTAAAGAAGCGACATAAGTTTCAAGGGCACTATTTTAAGAGGTCTTTACTAGTATGCATCGTACTAAATATTATCAAATTATACAGAGCGCTTTAAAAGTTATTCACGAAAAATCGATTTCTAGCTGCCCCCTTTAGGGGATCACTATCTCCGCAGGGGGCTTAAACGGAAAAATTTTATAGGAACTTGTCGTGTTATTTTCATACAAAAATAAAATATTTGGTGGAAATGATACATAGGCCTTCCTAACCTTTTCTCCCAAGCTATTAATATACAAAATTTTAAATTTTGACCTGTAGGTAACATGTAGGTAGGTAATTTGCAACGTTTATATTTAATTTTATGTTTTGATACAAAATTTAAGGACATAACAAGAAAAAAATGTCATGTGATGTTTGTATATAAAAAATACTTTTAACTTAAGTATTACATAGATACCAAATGAGTGTTATTTACCGAAGTTAATTAATGTAAAAATATATGTTTTAAAAACTTTTAATCTTTATTTATGGTAATAACTGTACCTTAAACCTAATTTAGCATTTAAATAGGCATTTACTTTAATGCTCGTTGTCAATATGTTGTTTTCAAAATATTTTTGATTTGTAAAATAAAAATGTCAATATGTTTCTGGTGCCTGCTTAAGTATGTATTTTACCATTTACTCGATCTTTAAAATCTTTTAGCTTAGTTTTAAAAACCACCCTATAGCCATATACAGAGAGTCTCTAAAAGATCTGTACAAAATGTTACCACAAATTCCTTGAAAAGAAAATACAACGATCAAAAGCAATTTACCAAGTCAAAAATTTGATAGTTGGCGAGATACAGGGTGTCAAAGTTTCCATTTAATTTTAGTTACTTTATAATATTTTCTTTATTATTATAAATTTCTTGGCGAAATTCGGTATAGGGGTATTCTTAGGACTGGGGAATCAAAATCTGCTCATGTTTTTATTGTAGAATATAGGGGAGCCACCTGCCATACTTTACTTACGTTAAATATTACATAACTTTTAGTCCCTGTGTACAGGGTGATCATTTTTAAATCGGTACTATTGCTAACTTCCTTATTATTGGAGATATGAAGTCGATTAAATTAGCAAAGTAGTAGCATTTTTCGCTAATTAACGTGCTGCCAACCAAAAACAATTGAACATCGCGTTTTTAAGTTTATTTAAAAAATATACTTTTTAAAAGGAACACCCCGTATATTTTACCACCATTCGAAAGATCTATCAAAGAGTTCTAAAAAATTCTTATGGGTTTTATCTAATTTTTAATAGTTTCGGAAATATGGCCATTTTTTTTTTTTTTTTTATCTTTGGACAAACCACGAAGGCTAAAAGCCTAAATACTAACGTACCGTGGGTGTCTTAAGCGAGGTAAGAGGGAGTTTGTTGACACGGGACTTAAATGCTTGAAGACTTGGGGAAGGAAAGACCTCCGCGGGCAGCAGGTTCCACAACCCATTCTCAAGAATTTAATAGTAAACGGGCATTTTTAAATTAACACCCCGTATATTGCATTACCATTGGATATTTTAAAGAGCTTTAAGAAAATACCACATTGATATGTCTATTTCTTATAGTTTTAAAAATATGACAATCCAAATCTGAAAATTATGTTAATTTTCATTATCTCTACAGCTCGAAGCTATTTACCTATAAGCAATTGCTGTATTTCTTTTATGCCCCAGAACCGAGCAGAACGACACCATAAGTATTCCTTTTACAATATTTTGACATTTTTTCATGTTGTAGAACCGTTCTTGACACTATTGACAGTTTAGAGAACGGTTTTACAAGGTAAAAGGAATACACTAAATAAGTGTAGTGTCAAAGATAAAATAGACATTACTATCTAGTATTTTTTAGATTTGACTGGCCATATTTCCAAAACTCTAGGAGATAGACATTTCAAATTTGGTATTTTTTAAAGCTCTTTAAAATATCTATTTAATGGTAATGCAATATACAGGGTGTTCTTTTTTTTAATGTCAGTTTACTAATAAGTTCCCGAGGATGGCCATATTTCCGAAACTATTAAAAATTGGATATAACACATGAGGACTTTTTAATGCTCTTTGATAGATCTTTCAAATGGTGATATAATATACAGGGTGTTCTATTTAAGAAAGTATATTTTTTGTTCTGTTAGCAGCACATTATTCAGCGGAAAATGCTACTACTTTGCTAATTTAACCGACTTCGTATCTCCAATAATAAGGAAGTTAGCAATAGTGCCGACTTAAAAATAATCACCCTGATATTATAACTTTAGTTAAGAAGTTCTATTCTCTCATAACTTTATAAATTAGAAATGTATACGTAGTTAATATCGCTACGAGCATCCGTTTTAAGAATATCTCAGATTAAAAGTATTTTACCCAAAAAAAAAAATCATTTGAATTCCTTTAACCTTTATTAAGGCTACCCGGGTTTTTCTAAAAGGTCTGTATAAAGTGCTACTATTAATTCCATTCGCAAACATAAAACTATCTAATGTAATTTACCTTCGTTAAAAAGCTGATCGTCTGCGAGATACAGGATGTCAAACTAGAAAAATAAATTGGAAACTTTGACACCTTGCATCCTGCAAACGATTAATTATTCGACTGAGGCAAATGGCATTAAATCGTGGTATTTTGCCCCAAGAATAAGGCGTGGCATTTTGTACAGACCTTTCAGAGGCATAGGTAAAGCGTAAAAAACTGCAATGGATCATTTTAGTATGAAATAAAACGTTTAATCTAAAATATCTCAAAAACGATTAAGTTTTTTTTACTGGAGCCATAAAATACAGAGGCAAAAAAAGTTATGACAATTTAAACATAAGTGCAGGTGGCTCCCTCTACATTTTACGAAGAAACAAAAAGTACATTTCGATTTTTTACCTCAAAAACCTCTTAAGCCTGATCTTTAAAAAAAATTCTAATATTATTATAAAAAAATAAATAAAATAAAATGTACAGTTTGACACCCTGTATCTCGTGAACGATAAACTGTTTGGCTAAGGTAAAAAAATGTGTTTGGTATATCGTTTTATCTTGGCCCAAAGATTTTATGGTAGCGTTTTGTACAGAGTATTTGACATATCAAAATGAGACTTGATATAAGTAAATAGCATAGAAAGAGAAGTGTACACGCATATTTTTTATTCCCAAGTCACTTCATATTTGAATTTTTAAATGGAACACCCTGTATATTTTGAAATTTTTGAATTCCTGAGTCAGTCTAAGTCAGAATGTGACATTTAAAAAAGTTTTTAAGCCTACTTGATTATTTTAGAGCTGTTTTTATTACTGCATCTAGGTAGCCATGATTGGACTCAAATGAATCTAGGGACCTCAGGTGATATTAAAAAAATAGAATAGCAAAGTTAAAGTAACTAGTTTAAAAAATAGGAAGGAAACAATTTGAAAAATTGAGATTTCCGTGGCTAACTCTAATTTGTAAAATGACAATCCCTTTTAGACAAGCACTTTTCGAATAAAGGATTTTTTGACAAATCTCACGATACCAATTTATTTGCGATCGGTATAAAAATAAAGTTATAAATACGGGATCATAGCCACCCTAGATGCAATAATACAAATAACTCTCAACAAATCAAGTAGGCGTAAAACTTTTAAAAATGACAAATTACTATTTCGAATTGTATCAGGAATCCAAAAATGTTAAAATATACAGGGTGTTTCATTTAAAAGTTTAAAATTGTAGTCATTTCTGGTTAAACCGGAAGTATCGAAAAATCCAAAAACTCTCCCCTTTCCATACCATTTACTTATACCAAGTTTCATTTTGATATGTCTAAAACTTTATAGTTTATGGCTTGTCTAATAGATGCGTTGACACCCTGTATATGGAAATAAAATTCCGTATTTAAAATATATACTAATCTGGCATTAAATATTTCATTACACACAAGAAAAGTTAGGAATCATTTCACAGTACTGTAATACATTCCGTACATTGTTCTAATACCGATTTTATAAACCCATCCGCGTCTCAGATTCTTGCTCTAAATGTATTCAAAGAAAAACCATGTAAACTTCGAACAATAAACATTATTTAAATTGTTACCTAATTAACGGACGCGCCCTGTATAAAAGTTATTCAACTAACTAACCAGTTGCCGTTTTACGCGAACGTGTCTAGTTTGAGAAAATTTTCTCACAACCTACTAGTCCAAATAAGGATTTATTGTTCAGGCTTTTTTCAAATTCGAGCCACTTCGTCTATTACAGAAGTTATTATGCTGTGTGTGTGCATTTTTTCTTGCGTAACGTCCTTATCTTGTTTACAACTAGAATTTTATTGTATAAAATATATTATACAGGGTGAACTGGACAAACTAAAAGATTTTTTTCAAACAGTATTGTGAAAATATCATTCGTAATGATAAAGAGAATATTGTAAAAGTTAGAGCCCCTAATATTAATATAAAGAGCAGGGCCGTAGTAACTGTTTGAGGCGCCCTAGGCTAGAATTCCTGGAGCGCCTATTTTCCACCAAAAAATGTTTGAAGAGCAATAAAAAAAAAGGTCCTTCCCTTCTTTTCGCGCCTATTTTATTCCAAAAGCACCTTATTCACAGAGAAATTAGTCACCAAAAATCCCCATCCGACCTTAACTTTTTTAAAAACACCCCTGTCTGGCGCCTTTTTTCATGGCGCCCTAGGCTGTAGCCTAGTCAGCCTAATGGTTAATACGGCACTAATAAAGAGGTGTATTCATCGCGACTAACAGTTTTTTGACAACATTCTTTATTTTATGCAAAACTCGAAAATCGTTAATATGAAAAATTTTAGCAGCACACATTCTTAAAGAAAATTAAATTTCCCACAAAAAAGCACTTAGTAAATTGTCGTCAAATAAGTAGTTTCCATATAGTCAGGGGCGTTGCGTGACTAAAATTAGGCGTAGGCAAAGTCGTGTCCGCGAGGCCCCTTTCATGACGAAAAAAATTGTCAGGAACAACAAAAAAAGGATTCTGACCTTTCTTGCGAGGCCTCTTAAGCGTACGCGCGTAGGCGAAGTTATCTGCGAGGCCTCCATCAAAAATTTCGATGAGCAAAAAAAAAAGAAGTTTTTCTGCATTTTTTAACACGTTGTACAGTTCTGCGAGGCCCCTGATTTACAATATCGGGCCTCCAAGACCGTCGTCATCTTTAATTTTAGTATTTTTTTATATCACATTCCATATCTTCACCTTGCCGCAAGGTCCCCCAGGCGCGAGGCCGTAGGCGATCGCCTACACCGCCTACGCTACTGCATATAGTCGGACTTGGAATATTTATTCAATTTTGTTTTTTTTTTTTAGTTTGGATTTTTGTTACTACAACAAATATCAATATTTAAATAAATCCAATATCCACATATTTTTAAATTTGATGCACTACTAGAAAGACTCTTAACATTTTCAATAAATTTACTCGTTTAAAAGTTATTCGACGTTAAAAGTACTTTTGGATTTAACTACAATGTCAAATAAATTTTGAAGGACTGAATTTATTGAAAAATGTTAAAACACCTTTTGGTTACGTTATTACGGAAATTTTATTTATTTTTTAGGAATGTGTGTTGGTAAAATTTTGCAGATTATTCAACGCGTTTGCGAGTTTTGCATTTAAAAAAATGCTGTGAAAAAAACTGTTTGTCACAATGATATACTAATTTTGATATTAAGGGCTCTAACTTTCACAATACTTTGTTTTATTATCATTCTGATTGATATTTTCACAGTAGCGTTTAATAAAAAATACTCGTATTCTTGCCCAGTCTAATACAGGGTGTCTCTAAAAGGTGTAGGAAAATGTTCCTGAAAATGAAATATGACGATCTAACCAACAACATGCCTTTGCAAAAGTGGATTACTTCGGTGATACAGTAGAGTGTTCGTTATTTTAGTCCGAACTTTTAGTTTTTGGCCTAAAAGAAATATCCAATGTAAAAATGCTCTTAATTCCTGTTTTAAACCGTTTCAAAATCATGTTGCTTTTTCCATTTAAATCACATGGGATTTTTGAACTTTTTTAAATTTATTTTTCTCAGACTCAAATAGATGGAAAAATCTACTTATCGCATAGGTATTCTAATGGGAAATTTACCGCTCTACTAAAAGTTCTCCTACAAATTTTCAATTAAGTCACTCGATTAAGAGTTATTTAGCGTCAAACGTTGAGATAAGATTAAGTTTTGGCCATCTTTGGGAATTTAATAGTAAACTGGCATTTTTAAATAAAAAACTGTATATCACATTATTATTAAATAGATATTTTAAAGAGCTTTAAGAAAAAAACCAATATGTTATGTCTACTTTTTGGAGATCAAAGAAGTATACCTTTTGACCAAAATTAAATGCTGTTTTATTATTTTCACTCGCAAATGTGCATACAGGGAGGTAAAAAAGTTGTGACTATTTTAATCAATTAATGTTATTGTATGTGACGCCATCTAGTGGTAAGGGCAAAATAGATATCATATTCGTGTTTCACTTTAATCTGTCCAGTAGATTCCAAGAAATTTTACTAAATATTTGGTAAAAATTAGTTTTAACACCCTGTAGAACGAAAACCAATAACATTTTGCTAAGCGACATTAAGCTTAAACGCTTTATTTTCATGTCAGGTATCCTACATTAACATATGTCCAATTAATTACGGGACACCCTGTAGATACATACATACGTACCAGATTTTATTTTAATAAATTAAACAATAAAAAAATTGAAGACGTCAGTGGATGAATGCGTTATGTGGCATTCTGTTATTTTGATACTTGTACTGCAATAAGTTGATATTTGACCATTTTAACTTAAAATATGCCAATATTTTTATATATAAATAAAAATAAAAAATATTTTCTCTGCTTGTGATGTAAAATCCGTAAAATAATAAATAAAAAAACTATGTCTAAAAATGTTAAAATCTAAATTACTCAAAACAAGTAATTGTGACATAACACCTTCATCCACTGTCCACTGACGTATTCAATTATAGGAGTCAACCACCGGCTAGGGATTCCTGTATTTGAAATAAATTTTCTTAAATAGGTACTACTGAACAGATTTAAAAAAATTAAAGACCATTAAAAAGGTAATTTTAAATGAGTTTAGGTAAAGTATCACTTGATTACCCTTCCTATTTCAACTTTTTGACGTTTGTGTTGGTGAGGGTAGGGTATATAAAGCTGAATTTATAGATTGACGTTTCTGTTTCCGTTTGCCATTTGATGTTTTGGTTTTTGATATGGTATATGGAAACGGAAAACAGTAAATATAAATTGTAAATGGAAAGTTGTTGTTTCATCTTGAAACTGAAAACGTCAAACGGAAAGCGGAAACAGAAACGGCAATCTATAAATACAGCTTCACTCTGAACAGATAAATTTTGACACAAAAATATGTCCCACTAAAAATAGCTTTGACATGTTTCAGGATTTTTCCAACTGTAAAAGAACTGAATTATACGGGTTAGTTCGTTTTAATTGAAAAGCACTCTATGCATCTACTACAGGATTTGTTAAAATCCTTAAAAACAATTAAAAAAATAACTTCGACGAATTTTAGCGTGTTTTTTCTAAACTTTAAACTATTTCAGATGCCTGTATAGTAAGAACATTTTAAAAGCGCAAATTCGGTACCCTTTGAAAATAATACAAAAAACATAAAAAGGCCGCTTGCAATCGGACTATTTTATACAAAGGCGCCGCTATCCTTTACAGCGACGCGCCGATAAAACTATGGGATAGAAATCCATTATTTTGGCCAAAAGCAACTTTGAAATTTTAATGGTTCATGCTGTGTATTTCAAAGTAGATACTTTGAACTACATGAACGCAAAATTATAAAAGGACGACTTCTATTGGGTTAATAAGAAACTTGAAAATGTATTTTAAGTAAACATAAATATACTACTTAGTTTATTATTAGCCTTGTTTACTAAAAAAGTAATAGTTTAAATAATAAGAGCTATTGTTGTGTTTCCGATGCAGTCTAGCTACTGTTGTCAAAGATTTTTACCTTTTTTCTTTATCAGTTTTTGTACTTACAATTGCCTTTCTACTTTTTGCTACTTCTGAGTGTAAGGACAGATACAAGATTTTTTTATAATTTACAAGGTTTTTCCATTTTAAAATTTAATATGTTTTGTCCTACACTGTATATCCTAAAAGATAAAAGCATTCTGATGAAAGATATGGATTCTACAGAATCTACCCAACAAAACAGTGTTTTTTTATTTATTTTATACGTTAAAAACTAAAAAAAGTTGAGAAGATGTATCTCTATTACGCTTCTAAGAATAATTTAAAATTATTTTTCAGATTTGGATGGTCATATTTTCGAATCTAATTGAGATAGACACATCAAATGTAGTATTTTTTGGTGTTGATATAATATTCAGGGTATTCCATTTAAAAAAATCATACCTATTGTCGCACCCTGTATATCATATGACCGAGCATATGACATAATAATCATCGAATTACTGATTAGAATACTACCGAATTAACCAAACAAGCTGACATTTTAGTTTATTTTGTAGAATAAAAATAATAATGTTAAGGGGGTGTAAATTTATAATAACATATAATAAGTTTTAGGTTTCTGAAAAGCATTTGTAATAATTTATAATATTTTTCCAGTAAAAAGCAGCCCATTTTAAGTTAGATTGGTAAGTTTCAGAATTTTGACCAAAAAATTAAGTTCTATCCCATAGTGCGATGACCAGCTGCATCAACCGGCATATCATAAAAGAAACAGCAAAGGCGGCCGCGAAGTCAAGCATGCCGATTTATTTGGTTTAAACTTTTTGTGATTTTTTTTCTTATCAAAGAGCACCGAATTTACATTTTTAAACTGTTCCCTCTATAGTTTTAAATAATTATTACAATACTGTATTACCAATTCTTGATGACAAATAAGAACATCAAAGTCACCCATAAACCGATAAAAAACAAACATCCACTAAGATCATCAGACACATGGCACGATTTTATTATTAGACCAACCTTTGCTTAATGAATTTGGTTTTCATGCGTAGTTGCAATAAACAAGTCGAATGATTATTTTGTTGTTTGGACTACTGCACTATTTTTTTGCCTTAATTAGGTTAATGAGTAAGTTTGAGGTAATTTAAGGTGGATTTTATTAAAGAAGCCGTTGTAGGTCGGGTCAAGGTTGTGGCAACGCGTAGATTGTTATTGTTTGCGAATTTCAGGCACATATTAGAAACTATACCTGATTAAACCTAAACTTTAGTACAATTATAAAAAAATAAACTAGTTAAAAAAGTTAAATTTTTTGTAATTTTACAAGTAGCTGTTTTTCGGTTAAAAATGGTCGTACTGAAATTCTGAAAGGAGCATTTTAAAGCTTAAAGTTTTTAGTTTTGAGATCTTATGATGAAAAAAATCAAGCAACGTGTACTGCACAATTTAATTAATACCGAAAATATTTTTTTTCAGAAATTTTTTCGGGTCTTTTTGGTCTAAGAACTAGGAAAAATTTTCGTCCAACATGACCACTATATGGATCGAATAATTTGTTCATTCAGCTTTATTTTGCTTTTTTTTAAATCCGATAGGACCACTTCTCGCTAAGATATTGAACTTTAAACAAAAAATGACATTGCCTTTTTGTCTTTAACCATCAACATCTCAGCAACCACTGATCGCACAAGAAATTTAATAATGTTTTAAAATCTTAAATAAATTTTTCACAAAAATCGGCAACGGTTTTTTGATTTTTTTTATTCTTTAGATTAATTTAAAAAATTAAGAAAAAAGGGCTTTATGTGGCTTTTGGAGTAATCAAACTCTAAATTAAAAATATCGAGAAAACCAATAATGTTAAGGGTGCTTTTTACAGTTCAATATGCCCACAAATATTCCACAAAGTTTCGATTTAATCCATTGAGCCGTTTTTTTGTCGTATTCAATCGAATTTTTGAAAAAGAACTTCAGGATAACGATTTTTACTTTAAATAATCGTAATCTTTAACAAAATTCAAGCAGATTATTTAAAAAATTTATTGCAATTTTATAAATAAAAGTCTTTAAATTTACGGGGAAAAATTTTAAAAACTTTTTTGAAAAATTTTATTTTTTTTTAATGGCTAAACAAGGTGCCTATACTTTTAAAAAATGTGCCAAATTTCAATCAAATCAGTTGAGATATTTATAAAATATTTATTTAT
>JACEGR010007482.1:0-48884 GCA_014170235.1 Listronotus bonariensis
TAATCTTGTAGATGACATTTTAATCTCTGGATCTTGTGTAAAAGAAATTAGCAATTTAAAATTAAACTTAAATTTGTCCTTTAAAATGAAAGATCTGGGCTTGTTAAGTTATTTTCTAGGTATATCTATAGAACAAGACATAAATGGTGGTATGATTGTATTAACACAGAAAAAATATTTAGAAAATGTTCTTACTAAATTTGGTATGTTCGATTGCAAACCTGTATGCACGCCAATGGATTGCAACTTTAACTATGATAGCTTAAAAGGTGAAAAGTCTGAGAGCCTTGATATTGAAAATAAATGTAGGCAAATTATTGGCTGCATCATGTATGCTATGTTAGGGACTCGACCTGACTTATGTTCTAGTATTAGTTTATTATCTAGATATCAAAATTGTGCAAGTGACAACTTATTAAGTGCATTAAAAAGAGTGTTAAGGTACATTAAAGGAACACTTGAACTTAAATTAATCTTTTATAGAAAAAATAATGATGTTATGTCAGGATATGCTGATGCAGATTGGGGTGGCGATACTATTGATCGAAAATCCACAAGTGGATTTTGTCTATATGTATTTGGCAATATTGTATCATGGAACTCAAAAAACAAAGTACTGTCGCTATTTCAACTACTGAGGCCGAAATAATAGCCTTAAGTTCTTGTATTAGTGAAGCTTGTTGGCTACGTAATTTGTTATTAGAATTAGGCTTAGTTAAACAGTTAAAAGTTACTATTTATGAAGATAATCAATCTGCAATTCGTTCCTGTAGTTCAAATGAACAGTTAAAAAGAATTAAACACTTAGATATTAAATACCATTTTGCAAAGGAAAAAATCAATGAGGGTATTATAGAATTAAAATATGTTCCTAGTAGTGAACAAATTGCAGATATGCTTACTAAACCCTTAAGTAGAGTAATATTTGAAAAGCTAAGGAGTTTTATGCTTGGTTAAGTATTTTTGTTGCAAGTTACTACATTTTAAGTTGCTTACTTTGTTTTTTGTTACTTTATTTTCTCAAAAATTTTTGATTGAGCGGGGGTGTAGTTGTAGCAATCAAAATCAAGTTAGTGTTGTTTTTTATTATCTACAATTGGCAACAATGACATACTGAGTTTAGTGTTTTTAGTTTTTTAAGGTTAGAGCTAGTTTTAATAAAAACGTTACGTCAAGAAGTTGTCAAGTAATGGCTGTTAAAAAGAATAATGTAAATTTTTGACTAGAATTATTTCTCAATATATTTTATTTCACTATCAGAGTATTTTATTACTACCACCAGCTTCCATCACAATTCTTTTATCCCTAGAGTTTCTAGATTGTGAAACCTGCTGACCGCAGAAGTCTTTCCTTCGTCCCCAAAATTCAGATGATAAGGTGATTTAGTGCCTTATTTGTGGGCTCTGTGCACATAATAATTGCGATGGACCAGAGTCTGACCCCTGGATCTGTGATTTTTTCATATTATTTTCGTTTTTTAATGTTATACCAAAGTTTCCAAGGAGTTTCTTGATAGTTATGTAAGTTTAACTTTTAATGGTGTTTATAATACTCCATATATGGGGTTCCTATTCCATATTTAGCTACCTGTATCATTTTTTAGTTTTTTTGAAAAATCTTAATTAAAATTGATTGAATGTAAGTTGTAAATTTTTTTCAAAATAAAAGACATGATATGATTGTTAAGAATTACTACAAAAAGTGTTTTATTTATAATGTGTATGCAAATATGTGTAAAAAACAAAATAGTATTCCATATTTGATCACTTTCCTCTAAATATTTGTCTTTAAAAATTCTAATACAAAAAAATCCTACCAGTACTTATATGGTGCGTTAAGAAATATTTCAGCCATATTTCTCCTATATTATGCCAAGACTTATTTAACAAATGACCGCAGGAGTTGTGGGCGACTAAAAAACATCCTTTTATAAAATATTTAAGGAGTTTTATGTAATTTAAAATTAAAGACTACTCATATTAATTTATAAAGAGAAAAACACGGGATGGGACCGCTTCGGTCCTGGTCCCGGGGTATAGGTATAACAGGGTCAGCTCGTATACCCCGGGACCAGGACCGAATCGGTCCCATTCTTTCCAGGCGTGTACCCAACAAGAAGACCATCCTACAAAGTATAATTGCTAAACCTATTTTAGGAAGAAAAGTTCATATAAACATATGTCCTAAACGTTTTAACTTTTGAGATGCAGGGTGTTAGAATTTTCAAAAAAAAACAAAAAATTTCGAAAACACTTATTTTAGTAAAAACTGTTATACTGGATATAAACCTTATTTAAATAAGTATTTATTATTTTTGTTACATAATTGCTAATAAAAAATTATAAAACCTAAGTTTTAAAAGAATAATTAATAGTTTAAAAACTAAAAAACACGCTTTTATATGCAACCGAACTAAAAATTAGAAAATAATTTTTTATTAAAAAAATATTGTAACTTCATAGTAAAAGCGTGGGGTGCATTTTACTATTTTTCATAACTTTTCCATCATAGATATTGGCAAATATAATAATTATAACATTTAATATATTAAGCACCCCACGCTTTTTACTATGAAGTTACAATATTTTTTTTAATAAAAAATTATTTTCTAATTTTTAGTTCTGGTTATTTAAAAAGCTTCTAATAGAGGAAGAAAAGATTCAGAAGAAAAAATCAATTTTCTAATTTTTAGTTCGGTTGCATATAAAAGCGTGTTTTTTAGTTTTTTTAAACTATTAATTATTTTTCATTTTTTAGTTCGTTATATCAATTAATTTTTTAAAAATAAATGCTCCAGTTTATTCACTAAAAATTTTTTTCGCCATTTTGTCAAGAGTAGCAAAGTTTGGAATGTTGCCAACAGATGGCAACCCACTAAAAATTTTTTCGCTATTGAGTAGCAAAGTTTGGAATGTTGCCAACAGATGGCAACCCAGGTGTTGTTTTTATAATATAATGGAATTTTTTTTCCTGGCGATCCAAAACAGGATAACGGGATACTGTTGCAGATTATTGCATTGTCATGGGTCCTTAATACGTGTGCAAAGTTTCAAAGAAATCGAATAGCTGGAAGTTGGTTAAAATTAGGCTCAAAGATTCCGTTACAAACATAGCCAGATGGATAGATAGATGGATAGATAGTTACAACCCAAGTTAATAAAAGCGTGTTAAAAAGACAGCAATGCTTTTTTATGGTCTAAAAATATGCAATTAAGTAATTTTTTTCTCTTAAACTAAAAAAGATACGAAAAAAAATAAAAGATATAAAGCAGTATTTTTATTTGCCTAATTTAAAGAAAGCACAAAAATTTTACACACATTTACACAGTCAGTAGCGTACCGTTTTTTTGTTGGAAATATTCCTTCAGTTGCCTCTCGAGACGCCACTAGACTTGTTAAATGTAATTAAGTTAGTGATAAATGACCCCCTTAATGTCATTAATAATATTGCCCAACTACAACAAAATTAGATAAAGAGTAATTAGGATATTTAAAAAAATAGGTTTTAAATTTTAACACTCTGTATCTCACAAGTTAAGAGGTTTAGGACTATGTTTTATATGAACTTTTCTTCCTAAAATAAGCTAAAGAATCATACCCTATATTTTTAGCCATCAATTAAATTACACCCTGTATATAAAAAGCTTTTAATGGTAAACGGTTTTATACATATATAAATATACAGGGGTCCGAAAAGGTGAGGTCAAAAAATATCAATTTTTTGAGGAAATTATTAAAATATGGTAAAATTATTAAAATCAGATTTTATTTGCATTATAAAGCTTAAGGGGTTCAAAAATACCATTTTTAATAATTTTAATACATTTATAATTTTCAAAAAACTGATGGAATATTTTATTTCATACAAAATACTGGTATGTCTGGATTTAAAATGCGATTTTATAAAAAATGGTCCAAGATATCGATTCAAATAAAGAATACCTTTTTTAAATAAAAAGATAAAGTTATCAAACGGTCAAAGCAAAATGTCAAATTTGTTACCTGTGTCAAAAATACATACAAAAAATGAAAAAAAAAATCGTCTCACCCTGTATAATCCGGACCTACTAAACAGCCGCTCACCTATGAAAAGAAGCCTTAGTATAGGGTTATTTAGTTGTCCAAATATCATTTGTATTGTGGTAACAGTTCAAAAGTTATAATTGAAATAAGTTTTTTAATTCTAACTTTTAAGGTCAATATCTCCCTAACGAAGAGAGTCAGAACATTTTTTTGAAAGAAGTACTAACACTATTTTGGCTCACTCTATCACCCCTATTATTTTTGACCTCACCTTTCCGGACACCCTGTATATTTGTACTAAAAGCTAAAAAATAATTCGGTAAATCTTAGCTACCAGATAGCACCAATCTTCTTATCAATCTGGGGTATTGATCAGACAAGTATAAAATTGTTGGACGCAGCGTATCCAGAGTAAACATTATTATAGAAATTTTATGTGCCTAACGATTTTATATTATTTGTCTGATCAATACCCTAGATTAATGAGAAGGTTGGTGCGATCTGGTAGCGAAGCTAATTTCCTAATTGCGTAAGAAAATTTAAGGGCGTATTTCTGAGCTATTTTTATAAAAAAAGTTCAAATAAACATAAGTCCTCAAATTTTTAGTTCTCAAGATACAGGGTGTTAAACTTTTTAGGAACCCTAAAAATTTCTAAAATATTTTTAGTAAAATTTGTTAGACTAAAAATAAACAATATTTAATTAAGCATTTTTTGTTGTTATAACATAACTGCTAATAAGAAGTTATAACACTTAATTTTTAAAAGAAAAAATGCGCCTATGTTTCCTGTATGGTCCAGGATTATGCAGTTCAGAGGATTTTTTTCTCGGAAACTAACCAAGCTTCATAAAAATATGAAAACACAAAAAGTTGTATATTTGGGTATTTTATCCGGAGAAAATATAAAAGTTGCAAAAAAGTCAGTGGCGTACACTTTTTTGTCAATAATATTAGCTATTATGCGTCTCATGGCGCCACTGGTCTTACAAATTAAAATTAGTGTAAGGCTGAATTAACTTACCGTTTTAAAAAATACCACAGCCAAATTTTATTAAAAATCGGATAAGGCATATTTAAGATATTATTAAAAACCCGATTTTCCTTTTAAAGTTTAACACGCTGTATCTTAGAAACAAAGCATTCCGGACCTATGTTTATATAAACTTTTTTAATTATATTGGTTTAGGAATATGCCCTTAGATTTTCTTACCGCAATTAAGAAACATCCTGTATAATCTACAATATTTTTATTGCAATAAAACCGTTTAAAATATTATTTTTTTATATGATTTATTTTTAAGTTTTTAGTTTTGTTGTTAGTTAATACTTCTTATTCTACTGAGTTCATTAATTATAGAAGAAGCTCTGTTCTACCAATCAAGCCCTTTTATTTATACCCATATTAGGGTAGTTGTAAAAAAATATGTAATTCTCCATTTTGCGGCGGCGGAAAACTTAGATTTTTATTTTTCATAGTGAACTTTATTCGACCAATCACCTACCTTTCATTTGATGCCAATGTTGAGGTTGTAGTGAAGTAATATTATGTAATTCAGATGCTTGTTATTTAAAATTGTAATTGGGCAATGCCCGTTAATGAGTAAATAAAAAAAAAATTCGCCATTTTGTATAGGCGGCCATCTTGGATTTACAATCATAAAGAATTTATTATATTGTATTGTCATCAAGATTAAGAGTGTGTATCAAATTTCAGATCGATCTGTCGTCAGGGGGAGGGGTTAAATTCTAATTACTATTTTGACCCAAACAAATAAATAAATAAACAGGTCAAGCTAAGTAAAATCCTCCAAGCCTTACGGCCGTATTTACCAACCTCTGACAAATATTTATTAGACTAATAGCCTGCTTTTATTAGTCTAATAAATATTTGCCAGAGCTTGGTGAATACGGCTGTTAAGGGTTACCGGGGTATATTCGACTCCTTGGTTATTAAAGATGCCCTATTAAAAAGAGTCTGGTAAAGTTCTTACGGCAAAATTAACAAACATCAGAACACCAACCAAAAGCATGCCCGAAGTATTGCAAGCCTTGCACAATGGTGTAGGAGGTGGTCCTTTCGGAGTTATGAAGGTTCGAGTAAGGTTCTACTGGCTGGAAAGTCGTGCAGATGTAAAAGATTGGTGCAGAATGTGTTAAGACTGCGCTTCCAAAAAGGGAACAAAAATACGAAGCCATGGCAAGATGAAGCAATACTATTTCAAGTAAGTAAATCTGAAAACTTTTATATTTTAGTTGCGATGGATTACTTCAAAAAATGGCCGGAAGTTTACCCAATTCCAAATCAGGAAGCTATCACTGTTGCAGATGTACTATTTCAACAATGGATTTGTCGCTATGGAGTACCAATATACATTCCGATCAAGGTAGAAACTTTGAGTCCGATCTTTTTAAGAACCTTTGTAATCTCCTGGGAATCCATAAAACAAGAACAACACTTCTTCATCTCCAGTCAGATGGTATGGTAGAGCGATTTATCAGAACTCTAGATAAGTACCTAAAAACTAAAGAAAATGACCAACAAAGTGGCTGGAATAAGTGTATACAGCCGTTTTTATTAGCATACCGCTCTACAATTAACGAAACAACTGGCGAAACACCTGCTAAAGTAATTTTGGAGCAGAATTATGCTTTTCAGTCAACTTAGTAAACAACTGCAGAAGATACACGAAAAGGTGTGTACCAGGTTACAAAAAGAAATGAAATCCCGCTATGACTTAAAAACCATCAGGGATTTGTCGTTGGTTAAAGTTTGGTTATACAATCCGAAAAAAACCAAAGGGCGTTTACCGAAACTACAGAAGTCATGGGAGTGGTGACACGGCTTAATGATCTAGTGTACCGTATACAGAAGAGTCCACAGGCAAAGATGAAAGTAGTACATCTAGAAAAGCTAAGCTGCTATCAAGACCGTAAAGATACTTAATCGAGACGATCAAAGCTTGGGAGGGGGCAATGTAATAAACTTTTAAAAATGTGTTTAGTTTTGAGAATTTTAGGGAGTTAGGATTATTTAATTTAGTTTGTTAATTTATTTGAATACTATAAAAGGGCGACAGAAAACCTCCGAAAGTTAGTATTGATTTGATCTTTGTGCGATTTACATCGAGACATTCATAATTAAAGATTTGTTGATAAAAGGTATAAAAAGACCATAAGTGTTTTTATACGAGGTGTTTCGGAACAATAAAAAAATATCCATATGGTGCGGACTTAAGTAGACACTCTGTATAATTGTAGATACATCAAACGCGTATTTAATGTAAATTATTTGTCGTAGAAAAAACACAGTATGCAACCCGTAAACAAAGTAACAAAGTGTCCTTATTTTACTCAGGGAAAGTCAAACTTCCCTTTCGTAAAAAAATTACACTTTATGCACTTGTTACATAAATTACTATTTATAGTTTTTTTTAACGTGTTTAACCCAGTAGCAACAGTTTTTATTAAAAAATGGACTGTTATTATCAGAAAGGCAATTAAATGAAAAAAACTCATTTTTACATACATTAATTATTTATTGTCTCTTGTTATTGAAAATGCACTTTTAATATAATTTGTTAATTTATAAACAACAAAGTTAGTTTAATAAAAAAGGAGCTTCTAGGATAAAGGACCATAAATTCACCTTTATTATTTTGTGTTTTTAACAATTTAGTAAGACTTATGACTCTTGTCCGTCAACGTTTCCAGAATAAAAACAAAAGCATTTACAAAACCTTATAATTATTAAAGTCTACTTTTATATATGTTTTTAGTTAATCACCATAGTTGATACGTTTTTGTTTCATTTCGTATAATCACATGGTAAAGCTTTATATTTTGATCTTTAAGGCGTTTTTACAATTTGGTGTTTTTAGTGAAAACTTTCTTGCAGCATTCGTTTTGTCTGAGCACATGTACGAGCATTTTTTTGTTTGAAGTATCGGGTTAACCTTTTTTTTATGCAAATGCAGTAGTTTTATTACTTTTTTGTAATTTTTAAAGTACAAATATTGATGTTTTGATACTAAATATCTAATTTACAAAAAACAGACACATTATGTAGAAAGTAAAAGTTTAATTTACACATTTTGATTATTAATATTTACAAATCATATCAAGGTATTTACTTGGTCGTAAGACCAAAAGTAAACTAAAAATATATTGTGTTTACCTTGATTTAGTAAACCAATTTAGTTTTTTTAAATCATTTTTCAATCAACGAATTGGAGATAATATAATAGTTAAAAAATTAATGCAGATTTCTTTCCTTTTACTTTAATTTACAAAATACCGAAATAAGTTGTTTGAAATTAAAAGGGCAAATTTCACTATGTTGGTAAACCTTGCGGTCCAAATTAACTGCACGTAAGACAATTTGCAGCAAGAAATATTTCACCTAAGAAAACTTGCAAAATGTAAAGAAGCCTTTATAAATAAAACGGTAAGTACTTTCTTATAACCAACGGCCTCTTAAAATAGACAAATTGAAATACTTTTAGCGTAATACATTGTTAATAGCACCATATAAATTAAAACTATTTTTAAATCTAAAATGAAAAATTATACAAATGAACTGTAGATATTTTCTGATACCTATCTAGACTCTACAATGGCACAATTTCCTTACTATACAATTGCTTAATTAATAAAAATATAATATATAAAAAAGGTGTATAAAAAAGTAGTAAAATCAGAAAACAATGGCAGTTTTGAAAACTAAACATACACGAAACTGTATTCCAGATTTAAGCATGCTGAAGCGTAATAGTTAAAACAAAAATAAAACATAAAAGCAAAAGACTGAAATACAGTTAATGTTGAGAGCACACAGTAAAAAAATATATTTAAAATTATTTTAAATACCTCAACATTACGAACTGTCGGTCTTTTTTAAGACTAAATGAACACAATAATAAAGTGAACACTTAAAAAAATGGACAAAAACTATAAGAGTTGACTTATTTTAATCACTGCCTGCAATATTAATTATTAGCCTAAGATTGTTGCGCTTAATTGATCAACTCTTCATTCCAGATATTGTTGTCGATATCGTTAAAACTGAAACAAAAACAAGTAAATTAGTAACAAATTGAAACCAATTTTTAGCAAAATTAATAAAGCATAAATGAGAAGTAATTATTCAAAAAGGAGCATGTCTTGTTACCCTTATTTTAAGAAAAACGCAAACGTTGCACATTCACATTGTCAAAAGTAAATTTTTAAATCATTAAATTGGAACTCTTTTATTAATAGTACGAAATATATTTCGTAATTAATTCCCTTTATTATTTTTTTTGTTTTTTATGAGTATTAGACCTTATCATTGTGGTCTTTCTACCTTTGCTTGAGATTTGACTGTTACTTATATTTTTTTACGTTTTTTTACGATGTAACAGTCTGTTTTACTTTTAAATTTTTTTATCTTTATGTTAATTAAGATACGTGGCTCCGAAAAACAAAAAACGTCGATCAGGTAAACACACTCCGTCTTAAAAGCCCAGAGTTATTCTCTTCAGTTAGGTTCTGTTGAATCAAAATAAAAATTTATTGGTTATTGAAATAAAAAATACGAAAAAGTACACAAGTGGGCATCTCTGCTTTCAATATAAACTGATTCAATAAGAAACTTGGACTTTTTCGATTTTCAATAATAAAAAGTGATTTTCAACAACTCTTTTTATTTTTTACAATACTCTGTATCATTTTAAAACGATTTTAAAACGTAAACCGCTAGAAATGATAAAAGATATTTTAAAATTCACAATGTTGGTAAAATATGAACATATCCCATTTTAAATAAACACTCCTCAAATATAAGCAAAAATAAAAACCTATTTCTTTATAAATGGTGACTCCGTGGTTTTAGCCTAATGGTTCTGCGGGTAAATAATATCATTAGGTAAATGGACACCACACAATGATATATTTTTTAAAACAAATAAAAAGTAGGTTACTGTTTGTTTACATCTTACTTTAATCTATTTGTGGGGATCCTTTCAATGATTTAATTATTTTAAACTGGCAACCCGTAAAAATTGTGTAATTCTCAAAGAGAGATTATCTTCAACAGCTAGCCGACAAAAGAGTAAGCCCCTCTCTAAGAGCGGGGTCAAAGCACAATAAGCTATATTGTGCTCTGGCGGGGTAATAAATTAGGTAAACAGTTTTCTCGGTGAAATTAGGAATTCCAAGGAATGTGAGAGACGCCATTTTCTCAATATGGAAGTAATATTTCCCAAAACGTGGCCACTAAAAAAACTGATAGTAAATACAAACTTTTTGGAGAATGCAAATATGATTCTGGGCTCAAATATCAAATCAAACAAGATTTTTGGTGCTTTAGCTTAAGGATCTAAATAAAAAAGTGCTTGCTATAAAAATAACTAGACGTGTGTAAAAGGAAAAGAAGAAAAAATATAAATGGGATGCATTTAATATTTGTGGAGTCAAGCAACTTCTCGATGTAGTGTTCATCGGAAACGATTTTGTGCCTCTTTTAAAATATTTAGCTGTGATGCAGTTATTTGCTGAAAATATAATAAAAAATATTTGTCGTAGGGGAAAACGTAGTAATTGAATCATCTGGTACTTTCACAAAGAGATTTGAAAATTTTAAGATTTTATTTAATTTTAAAGGTAAAAAGTAGGCTTTTTAGAAATATTCCTAAGCTTTTAGAGTGATGCTTGCTTTCGCTGCGGAATTGTTTAGAGTTGTAGCTATGTTGTAGCTTTACCAATTCATGGTATGTTCTTTTTTGCCCAGTACGCGTCATTTAAGAGTTTTTATTTTCTTATGAGGGATAATTTTATTACCTTAGTAAATTTTCCGTAAAAACATATAATCAGGTGAGTAAGCCCAGAACAAAACAAGAATTGGCAAGTTTAAAGAAGAAAATAGCTGTGATGTGTATTGTTATTTTATAACTAAACCCAGCTTTTGCTAAAACTAACCGAAAGATATTTATATATTTTACCCTCATCTACATAAAAAAAAAAGTAAAATAGCAAAAATATTTTTTTTGTATATCTTACCTAAATACAAATTATCCAGTTGCAGTAAGCAGTTAATAATAAAAAAAAGTATCAGTCTGTCATATCGATATAAAATGTAGTAAAATATTTACCATTAGCTTAATATCTTATTTACAAAGAATACTGAATATCACAAACAAATTTAAATGAGTATACAACATTTTCTCTCTCTATCTTACCCTCGACATACTATAATACTGCCCAGCATATTACAATATTTTTGATATGTATACTTTAGTAAATGATTCTAGTAGTTAACTTTTTAGTTTAGCATCTGAATTACCAACCTGCTGTATACAGGGTGATTCAAAAATCGATCACGAAACTTAAGGAGGTGATTCTACTTGACAAAATAAGGGTAGAGCTTCATATAAATTTGTTTCAAAATGTCATTCGTTTTCGAGTTACAAGCCGTCAAAGTTTTTAACTAATCCAGTTGATATTTGGCACACAAATCGAGCTTTGCAGATTCGAAAATTTTAAGACAAAAGTACTTTTTTAAATACCGCCAGAGGGCACTTTACCTAAAACTTAAAAGTTATTTACATCATAACGTTTTTATTTTGACAAATATCGCAAAGCTGGGGGCGCCATTTTATAGACCATAAAATACCTAAAAAATAAGGTACTTTTTATTAAAGTCGATAAACCTCACCGTTTAGGCACCAATAAACATCAAAGTTTTCATCAATTTTAATCAAATTATCTACATACATACAGGGTGTCCAGTAACTCAACCGACAAACTTTATGGGGCGATTCTACAACAGAAAATAAGAAAAAAACTTCATATAAACATATGTCCTAAACGTCTTAGTTTTTGAACTACGGTGTGTTAAATATTTAAAAAAAAACTTTTTTTTAATTTTTAACATCCCGTAGTTTAAAAACTAAGACGTTTATGACATATGTTTATATAAGTTTTTTTTATTTTTGTTGTAGAATCGTTTGGTTAAGTTTGTCGGTTGAGTTACTGGACACCCTGTATGTATGTAGGTAATTCGATTGAAATTAATGAAAACTTTGATGTCTATTGGTGCCTAAACGGTGAGGTTTATCGACTTTAATAAAGAGTACCTTATTTTTAAGTTTTTGATTGTATATAAAATAGCGCCTCCAGCTTTGCAATATCTGTCAAAATAAAAAGTTATGATGTAAATAAATTTTAAGTTTTAGGTAAAGTGCCCTCTGGCGATGCTTTTGTCCTCAAATTTTAGAATCTGCCAAGCTCGATTTGTGTGCCAAATATCAAGTGGATTGGCGTGCAATGCAATGGAATGCAATATGGCGAAAAAACCAAAATAAAAATTGAATTTTGACGGCTTGTAACTCGAAAACGAATGACATTTTGAAAAAAAAATTATATGAAGCTCTACCCTTACTTTGTCAAGTAGAATCACCCCCTTAAGTTTTGTGATCGATTTTTAAATCACCCTGTATTTTATTGTAGGGTATTTTATATTAAAAATTTATTGATTTTTATACTTACAGGTTGCTTCAGAATTTAATTAAAGGTACTGTTTAAGTATTTGCATCTAAGTTGTTTAGTGTACCCTAAAAAACCTTTAACTACATAATATTATTAGTTAAAACCACAACTCTGTTATTTGATTTAAAAAAAAACACACATTTTAACAGTTTAACGCTTTTCTTACATGTTTGTTGGTGTTTTAGTGCCTACTAGAATTTAATATACTCAACCAAACCAAAGACCAAGTTACTATAATTGCTGGCATAACTTCTTTAAGTTCATGTGTCAATTAAGCTTATCGGAAATTAATAAAAACATATAAAAATAATGAATTCGGATATTCAGACATTGATATAAAATTTATTGTAGAAAACATATAGTATGCAACACATGTATTAAGGGTATTTTTTACTCATGGAATTGTCAAAGCTCCCATTTTTTAAAAAAGTATCACTTTATACACTTGTTACATAGACTATTAGGTTTACTGTTTGCAGCAGGTGGTAATTCAAAAGATAATAATTTTATAATTTCGCCTAAATTACGAGTGATCAGAAAAACACTTATTCGAAGTAGCCGACCAAAAACACTTATGTCATGAATGAGGTATATTTATTTTTCAATCCTGGTAAATAATTGACTCATTATTGAAGACAAAAATTTGTTGCCAGCGCCTATTTAGAAGTCTTTTACTGATCGGTCGATAACATATTACAATTTTATTGCATTGATTATGAGCCTAAAAGACTAATTAGATCAGAATTGGTCAACAACATGATAAACTTATCCTTATCGACAGACAAGAAACTAATATTAAGCAGTAAATATGGTGAATATGGTGGACAGTTTGAGCAAAACTGGAGGGTTTTGGATGTATTATGTTAACGGGGGCGGTTCTACGAATTCGTCGAAATCGTCTAGGTCGGCGAATATCAGTGAGGACGGAATCCATCTTAATCTTTTTTAAAGCAGCATGAAATTAAGAAATTTTGTTAGTAAAATGTGATATATGTAGAATTTAAACCCAACGTTGCCAATAATGAAGAAAATAACGGTATTTTTAAAGAATATTCCAAGCCTTGTATTTATAAAGTACTAATTTAATTGATTTATTCAATCTTTTGCAATATCTACAATTAACATTTGTTTAGTGATGAATAACCGAGAGGATCACTAGCTAGATATTATTCTGGTATTTTGGAATTCGACTAGTAGCCATAATCTGTCACCATTTATTTTAAAATAAAAACACCAAAATACAAAATGTATAGCATTGGTTTAAAAAGTGAGTAACCAGTGTTTCTTTCTATGTGTTTTTTTGTTTTTATTAGACCCAAAACATCAACCAACCCATTTTATCTAGATGGTTATTATGGCAACAGCTGACTATTATTTTTTAGTCTACACAGAATAAGCAGTGCGTTTGAAAGAATATATAAACATATAATATGAAAATTTTTCTGGGGAAGAAAAATAAAACTGACGTTAATACAATATGTTATACAATGTTCCGCCTTAGGTAGCGACATTTTTAGGAGTTAGCTTTAATTTACAATTATACTGTTTTGCAGGGGCAAGGTATGTTAAACGAGATCTGTTTTTGAAATATTCTGATTTTTTTTGAGTTAATACACCTTTGAACGGGAAGTGCGATATTATGTTTTTATAGGAACCTATTGTTTCACCTGTAGGTCTTTCTTGGTAGATTTGATTAGTCAGGTACAAATTGAATATGATTTAGCTTAAAAAATAGTGTATATTCTAAGGTTTTATGCCGGTTCAGATATCTCAGCTCTAACCCTTTTATCTATTTTAGATTATTTTTTTACTGGATCATTGATTTACGTTTTTGCATTTGCGCTTGGTTTAGAATTAACTAAAGTAAAGTACACTTGTTTGGCACAATCGATCACCTATAAGCTATTTTAAGCTCACTACTTAAAAACTGACTTGGATTATCCTTATATTTATAATTAATATACAAGA
This sequence comes from Listronotus bonariensis, assembly GCA_014170235.1. Lineage (NCBI taxonomy): Eukaryota > Metazoa > Arthropoda > Insecta > Coleoptera > Curculionidae > Listronotus > Listronotus bonariensis. The sequence continues at coordinate 14,517 of JACEGR010007482.1, forward strand.
TGCTTCAAAATTTAGTACACATCTTTTAAGAAAGCATATTTAAGGGTATATTAAGCCTTTGTATTTTCTATAAACCTATGTCATAAAATGCACACCCTTTGCGCTACAGCCATACTAAGTTGCACTCCTCCCTCTCCTAAAAAAACAAAATAAAATTAAATCTTTTTAAAAACATTTTTAAAACTATGAGTCACAGCCCACTTTTTGTATATTATTATCATAATTATATAATTTTTTTAAATCACCAACTCGATGATGTAGCTTGGAGGCAGTGCATTTAAAGACATATATTAACAAAAAAAAACACATAATATTTTGACCTCAATGGTCTTAAGATTTTTGTAGTAAATTTTGAAACACCCTGTAGTCCCAACCAAATGCATCGAATTTTGGCAGAAAGCAAAAATGTTTAAAAAAACTGGTAAAAAATAAATAAATCTTTTTTATTAAAATGAACATTCTTCAGTATATTTTATTTTTAATAAAAAGTATTTTTAATTATAATTGAATGAAATTGAATGATATTTTAATTATAATTGATGACAGTAGCCCACTAACAGCCTTGTTGATGAATTCCCAGCCCATGCAGATTTTTATTACTCACTCACCCCAAAGAAATAAGATCTATTGATCATATTTAATTATGCAGCCTCAATTAAAAAATCGTCCCAATGGTCATTCCTACAATTTAAAAAGGTTTATAAACTTATTTCTTGGGAATGGTTGTATTTATTAATTAGGTAATTCAATTCAATAACTACCCCATTTGGTACACCTAATCATTATCCAAAATAAATAAAAATAAAATAGTGTATATCTATAGAATGTCAAACACTCAGAAAATTCTATGTTATTTTTGGCAATACTATGGAGGGTGGAGAGGAGAAATACTATCTTTTATGGTGGACAAGTTGAAAAAGTGTCCATCGGAAGGAAGCAACTTAAGGTGGCGCCACAGTAGCAAGTAAAAATATTTTAGTGTTTTTTTTTCTTTTTGATTCTGTATCTATCTCGTCTTTTTCATTTTGTATCTTACTCTAATAAATATTTTTTTTATGCTCATTGGTTAAAACCTTTTCACTTGCTACTGTGGCGCCACCTTACGTTGCTCCTTTCCGATGGACACGTTTTAATACATTCAGATGGTACTTCTTCCCTCTACCCGCCATAGGCAATACACAAACTATTTGATATAATACCCAAATTAATATTAGATAGATGCTAAAAACGTTTTAAGGAATTGAACTCTGCAATCATCTGATTTAAGAAGATAAGATTTTTTAGATGAAAACTTGAACTAATTCTAAACTGCTTACCTAGAACAAGGTTTAACATTCAATCCATTAATAGCCTTGATACCCAGATCTAAAGTTTTGGATTGCTGAAGTTCGAAGCCATGTATGCAACCAACGAATCCTGTTGTAAACCTGTTACCTGACATTTTACTTATATTTGGAGTGCCACCAAGGAAGATGTTACCTAAAAAAGAATATCGTGTCATATGTACTGAGAGAGTCAGATGTTAAATCATTTATTAACCTATCCTAATTATAGAAAAATATATAAAAACGTAAATACAGATTTATCCAAATAGCGTATTAAAAATACAGTAAGGACTTCCAGTCTGTGACCCACCTTCTAACATCTTTAACTAACCAGAACTAACCGTTTGGTATCTTCTGGTGAAATTTGGAGTCACTACCTTTACATGATACAAAATGTCTGTACTTTAATAATTAGCTAAATACCTAATTTGGATGTCGATATTTCTAAAACTAATAAAGTTAGATATAATTAATATATGTGGTATTTTTTTAAAGCTCCTTTAAAGATCTTTTTAATCGTGATATTGGTGATAATATACAGGTTAGGACGAACCGTTCTAATTAGGTATCCAAAAAATTATTATTATTATACCACCATTTTGTAAAAAGTTAAGGTATGACCTTAATTGATGTGTCACAAGACGCCCCTTTCCATTTAATTTTTTAAATCAATAATGCGCCCAGCTGTTAAATTGACATTTAAAGTTGTCATTACTGTTAAAAATAAAAACCTTATTTATAGTCTATCGTTTCAAATTTTAAATGGAGGGGGACGGACTTTATGTCCTCACTGTATTTGTTTTTATTCACGTTGTGTCAGTTACAGAAAATTACAATAGGCAATTCTTGCCAATTAGTAAAAGAGCGACAAGGACCCGTCATCTACCATGGAAAGTTACGATGCATGCGCACCTTGTCTAATCTCTATCTGTTGCAGTTTAAAACATTGAAACTCAATTGGTACCATTAAGACTAACCCAACGTGTATATTTTATTTCAGTTGTTTTCAAAAAGGAGCATTATATTTGTTTAAAAATTAAAATCACCAAAAATATTTTTTATCATAAAATATAAAGTAATATTTAACCAGAACAGTTTTTTTTTATTAATTTTGGGAATTATATGTATACTGTTAATAAAACGTAGAATATAGAAGACTTACCATTACAATTCAAGCTTGTTGATCTGCCTTCAGATTCTCCTTCTTCAATATACATGTGGTCAACATCTATCGTACCAACTCTTCCCTCCCGTTTCAAGATGACGCTGTGTCGTTCACCATCGTCAACTCTGACTAGAGTATTTCTGAGGATGGCTGGTCCGCTACCCAAGTCATAACTAAGTTCTAAGTATCCACTGGAGACTGAAAAAAAAATGTTTATTAATGATAAAAAATATATTTGGAATTCAAATTAAGTGGGTATCTAGATCCTATCTGGCGAAAAATATTTACCATATTTACAAAAATTATCCGATTTTTGGTTTGTGTCTCGGCTAGAAGCAAGCAATTTTGAAAACAACGCATTAAATTTCAGAAAAAATATCAAGCATCATTCTCTAAAAACCTAAAAAGAATAGCTACCAGCTAGCGTTTCGCGTAATTTTATATAAAGCTACAAAAGTTCTTGGATATTTACTCTTGAACAACAGATAAAACAAATCGACCTTGCAAGTTTTGCTTCATGGCAGAATTTTAAACAGATTCCATAATGACAACCACCAAAACGCCAGTTTTAGACTTGCTCTTTTTGTATTTTTTATTCCACTAATTCAATAAATCATAAAACTGACTGAATAACTGAGATAGTCTAATCGGTTGTTATCCTGACTTTAAATTTAAACATAAAAAAATACTCCTTTACAACTTTTTTATATTCAAAAATTCTGATAACAGGACCGTTACTGGCGTTCTCTGTATGAAAATTTACAAATACCTATTTTTTATTATTATAAGACTTTCTAATGCAAACAACAAAAGGACTGGGGCATTTAGCCAGACCTAGCCCTTAATTATGTAAAATTCATGATGTTAGGATATTTATAAATAACGGGCGGATATTTGTTTCACAGCTAGCCAAATGTTTTAGTGTTTTGGTCTACAAAAATCAAGGGTTTTTTTGTGCTATTTTTTACTTTATTTAACCAATTTTGTTAACATTTTTTTAGTACATGCTAAAATGTATAATAATTTCGATAAAAATGTTATTGTCTGTAACAAAAATTAATATGGTAACAGCCAGTATTCGTAAATAACGGGCGGATATTTGTTTTACTGCTAGCCAAATGTTTTAGTGTTGTGTTTTGGTCTACAAAAATCAAGGGTTTTTTTGTGCTATTTTTTACTTTATTTAACCACTTTTGTTAACATTAATATGGTAACAGCCAGTATTTGTAAAGCCTAGTCCAGACCTACATTCATTTGCCCGCAAACATAAAAACGTTTGTATAAAAACTGTATGAAAGCTCTTTAAAAACATTTAAACTAATCAGTGATAGTAAAGGAATTTTGGAATTTAAACAAATGTTTGTAAACACATTTTAAACAGCTTTTATACAGTTTTTATACAAATGTTTTCATGTTTGCGGGCAAATGTATGTAGGTCTGGACTAGGCTTGACGTAAACTTAATCTTTTTGTCATATTTTTATATGAAAACTAGACTACTAGAAATGGGGCTTTATTAAGCCAAGCGAGGGTAGCTATGACGTCACTCAGGTAAAACAGGTACCTAAATTTGACCAAAATCGGCAGCATTTTACCAAAACTTCTGTTTGGACCAAAAATAATATTGGCAGACGATTAAGCTGGTTGTAATTTTGTGGCAGGCTTTTGATCTTTTTATTCTCAAAAAGTCAGCCACAAAGTTACAACCAACTAACTAGTCCGCCAATATTATTTTTGGTCTCATTAAATATACTTTTCCATGTGTCCAAACGGCAACTTTGGTAAAATACTACCGAACTTGATCAAATTTAGGTACCTGTGTTACCTAAGTGACGTCATAGCTACCCTCGCTCGGCTTAGTGAAGCCCCATTTCATGTAAGGTAAGTATAGGAGAGTCATTAAGCAGAATATAATCTTTGGTAAATTACAGAAGGTCTGCTATCCACTGGCTCTTAGACTATTACTTATAAACCGTAAAGTGAGGAGTAAAATCTTCAATTACTTTAAATATACTTACGGGCTAACGATATGTAATCTTGTCCTTGTCCATCTTCCTCAGGACTCTGTCCATGCCAGAAAATAAGTCCGCCTGATTTGTTTGTCGAAAATTCAAGTGCAATAATATCAGGTTCGGAATCCTTGTGAGACAGCAGAGATCTGCTAAATTCTAGCCATCCGTTACCGTCAAAGTGAGCATCGTTTCTTAACTCGATTCCTGAAAATAGAATATCAGTAAGAAAATATCAAATTTAAATTTGGCGAAGATATCGCGCCGACAAAATTCAAGAAATGTTTAATTTTTTAATTACTAGTGTTATCAAGATCTCGTGACTGACTTTAAATATAACTAAGGTCAAAAATGTTATTTGTCAAATTCTTTGCTTCCTATGGTTTTTATATTTGCATTAGTTAAAATTTTCTACAAATTTTAGTTTTAACTTTTCACACTCGGTTTTAAGAGATAGCGCACAGAGACGTATACAGTGTGTCCAAAAAGTCTGGAAACGCTCAAATATCTCAGAGTGAATCAAAATTGCCGAAATTCGGTACTCCAGAGTAAAACCAAACTCTCAATTTAGTGTTGTGATTTAAAGCAGTTTGGTTCAAAATTCTCTGAGATACTGGAGCCTTTCCAGACTTTTTGGTTACAAGATATTTTAGTGTTTTATACGACGTATTATTTTCTGGGACTCATGAATGACCATGACGCGGTCTGTCTCAAAAATGAATAAGCGTTACAAAAAAGAAAAAAAAAAAAAAAAAAAAAGAAAAAAAAAAAAAAAAAAAAGAAAAAAAAGAATTCAAATATTATTAACATGATGCTTAGCAAGATATCTTAGAAAAATCGTTTTTTTTATATCTGAGCTTCAATATTTCATTTTGTGGTAAAGCCATACAACAGAGACAAAAAACAGTTTAAAAAATCATCACATATCCCCATCCATATTAAAATGCGCTTGCGCAGAAGCGAAACGTTAGTTCCAATCTGTTACGTTAAACTTATACGGCACACGTATCCGTATCGCAATCGGTATCGCATCCCGACTTTGGTATGTCCAAATTAGAAAAGAAGAAAATTTATAACCATAAAATTTAATAGATTGATTGATTGATTGACAAGTGAGTTAAAAGCTAAAAGTTAAAAACATTGTATCCAAAATTGCATCCATCGTTAAATTAAACACGTAATAAAGAGCAGTTAAAGCACAGTAAAATCACTAAAAAATCGCTGAAAAAAACGTTTAGGCGTTTGTTTGACACCTGTTAGGTTAGGATACAAACCCTGAATAAAATTGATTTGGGTGGTTGCAAAAAGGATTTTAAATAACATTACGTAAATAACAGTGTCTAGAAATTTATAGGCTTCTTCTGAATTAATCGTAGGGTAAAAAGGTGTTATGGCAATATATTTAGCAAATAGATTATACTTACTTTGTTCACAGGTATTTCCACTAAATCCTAATGGACAGTCGCATGAGAATCCAGTATGATTTGTCTTACAAACACCACCATTTTGACATGGTTGATTTTTGCATAGATCTACAGCGGTTTCGCAATTCTTTCCAGTAAAGCTGGCTGGGCATGCGCATTTGTATTCGACTGGAGATAAGGGTATACAAGGTGCATTGTTTCTGCAGGGATTATCAGAGCAGCCAGTTTTCTTGTTGTCGTAGGATATTGGTTTGAACTGGGTTTCATGCGCGTATTCGGGAGAGTAGATGTTGTTGTCAATGTCATCCTTAAATAAAAAATATAAATATTTGTTATAATTGTTGCATTTGATGCACAAATTAGTACTGGTGTAGTGATGTCTCATTATAAAGAGCCCAAAGTATAAATATCAAAGTGGTGACCTTTAAAGATATTATGCTTAGCGGCACATTACACTTTGGCTAGTTAAATATAATCAAATGCTGAACGATAAATGCCGAAAATTGAAAAAAGAAAAAATTGTAACAGGTATATTCCAACAAACAATTATTACATTTTTCACAAAATTTTCCATTTTTGTGACAGATTTGTTACACTTTTATCGGCAACGATCAAATAGCACTCTTGGCGAAAATGTTAGTAAAGGAATATATTTAGTTGCTAATTTTTATTACCACTTGTTACCAAAATTTATCCGAATCTTTTCTACATTAGATAAAACCCAATTATTTTTAAATAAAAATATATGTGTTTACCTCATCAGAATCACAATCTTCGACATTCGACGAATCCGTAATATTTTTCATCATAGTATCGTCTAATCCAGAAACGTTAACATCCACAATACAGCCATTAAATCCTTGCTCGACTTTAACACCTTTGTTAAGTTTAACGTTATGCTGATCGTAGCCTCCTATGTATAGATGAGTAAGTAATGTAAGAGTTTTAAAGTTTGTTGTAAAGCGTGTGGGAGTGGATGGATGGCCGTTGATTACTATTCTTCCGTCTTGGGATGACCTTATTGCTAAAATTGCTGACCATTCATTGGGGACAATTTCTTGGTCGCTTCTGATTACGAATGGACCTGAAAATAATAAACGAAAATATGGTAACTGGAAATGCTGAAAAATACGAGGTAATGTCATGTAAAAGTCCGTAGAATACTTTATATACTGGGCATCTAAAAATACGTAAACAAAATTATATGATACACTTGCTTCTGATGTCAAAATAGGTCGCTTTTAGACCACTTAGTTACATCTGAATTTTCATTAGAGATCCTTACAAACTCCCTCTGTACTGTGATAAAGACTCAAAACATTATGTTTAAAGGTAATTTATATACAAGGTATCCAAGAATATGTTGACAATCTTTCGGATTTATATAGAACACATAAAAATAATATGACACATTCCTATAAAATATTTTTCTAAAGTCCCTCTTTACAGAGATATGTGCCCTTAAAGGACGCCACTGGAAATCGTTTTTCTTGAATAACTTTCATAGTACTTGGTATAATAAAATATTTTTTTAATATGATAAATACCAGTTAGGACTGCTTATAATGGTATCCTTGTAAAACATTTGCCTTGATTAGTTCGCCAGGAGCGGACAAACCTTTACACAATAGTACAAAATATTTTTACACGCTGTATAATAAAGTAATAAAAATGACATTTTTAATAGCTTAAACGCTTAGCTAAAAAAGGTACTCCTGTCCGATGTCAATAAACTGAAACGTTTTTGAGAAAAACAACTTTCCGATTAAATAGGGTTGTATTTAATAATTTTGTTTGTCGGTTCGGTATGGGCTCCCCCTTATTTTATGCATTCTATTCCTTAGCTTTAATTATCAAAGATTATGGGATCCTCTACAATTCTGCAACATTATTTTGTAGTGTCTTTTTTGGTACCATTTGCAACAGAATAACCTAATGTTTTTGGATGCCGCCATATTTATGGACATCTAACACCAGTACGTTTTTTTACCTAAGGATTTAAACTACCCAAAGATAACTATTTTATTTTTTTAATATACAGGGTGTAAAAATATTTAACACTAATGTGTAAGGGTTTGTCCGACCCTAGCGAACTAATAAAGGCAATTGTTCAACAAGTTTAATATTTTACATGCTTTTTAAATAAATGACCTTGAATAAAATTTAAATAGCATGTAAAATATTTGAGAAAGAGATTAGATAGAATTAGAAGGCTAGTTTTTAAGCACATATGTCACATTTTATTATTGTGTTAGGTTTAAAGTCTATTGTAAAAAAATGTAAAAATAGTGTATCCATTGACTTAATAAATAATGAATAATTCACATATAATTAATTTATTAACTAACCTCTGCCGTTGTCAAATCTGAATTCCAAATGACGATCCTTGATTGCTAAACTGATAAAGTCACCATGACCTTCGTTAGTTTCGGCAGCGTACAATAATATTCCGTCTTGGGTAGTCTTTGGCTTAATTCTCATTTCTATTCTGGTTCTCTTTAATGGTCTTGGAGATGGGTATGCGATGTACGCATTATCTTTAAAGGCAGGTTCGTAGACCTGTATGGTTTTCTCGCATTGTTTTCCGCTGCGACCAAGAGGACATTGGCAGGTAAAGCTATCTTCGGTGTCGATGCATTTTCCGATTCCACAAGAATCTAAACAAATAAAAAAAATACGATCTTAAGAAGTTAATTGAGACCCTTGTAAGCAAAACCATATAAATATATTTTCAAAAAATTCAATTATCTTTTACTTCAATGCTTTGAATATTTGTTACAAAACTTTAAAATGAAATATAACGACATAATGTAAAGCAAGCATTGTAAAGTGAGCAGAATTCATTTTGTTTTGCTTAAAATATAGTACTAATATGGTGCCTATTTAGTGCCAAAATTAAAAATTTGACACTTTTCCCAGGTCCCAAAAAAACGATACAAAGCTAGCTCCAGATAAAGCTAGTATTGTATACACCAAAAAATAAATACAAATATATCAGTAATCTTAGGCATTCCTAATAGGTGCTCAGTAAGTGCTGGTAATATGAGAGAGTACAGAAACTCAATTCAAATTATAGAACGGGCACGAAGAACTAATAATTCTATTTTTGATAAAATGGTGAATGAGTTAAAATTCATAAAACCTTCAGCGCTTCAGACGGTAATGAAAAACTGTCACATTGGGGGTGGGTCAGGGTTAGTTCCGGTTAGTTAAATCCTTTTTATTTCCTTAATAAAGCGAAATAAAAAAAGGATTTAACTAACCATGACCCCCCCAATGTTCAGTTTTCATGACTGTCTGTGACACTTGAGGTTCATTCACCATTTTGTCAAAAATGGATTTATTACTTTCGTTAGTTTTTCGTGCCCGTTCGATGATTTAAATTGAGTTTCTGTACTCCTTTCATATTACCAGCACTATATTTTGTTTTTAAGTTGATTTTTGGTGTATACAATGCTAGCTTTATCTAAAGCTAGCATTAGATCGTTTTTTCTGAACCTGAAAATAGCGTCAAATTTTTAATTTAGGCATTAAATTCGCACGATATTAGCCCTATTTTTTGAGCAATAAAAAAATGAATTCTGCTCACTTTACAATGCTAGTTTTACATAGGTGATATAAGGCATAGTTAACTTGCACCAAATAATGTCTAAACTTAAAAACAAGTTATATCCAATAGCATACGACATCTGACATTTTTAAATAATCATTTTGGTTTTGCTTAGTAAACTGTAAATATTTTAATACTGTCAAAAAGAATATAATAAAACCTGGTTTTAATGATTATATTTGGTTTTACGTCTAGAGGTTCAAATAGATCTGTTGTGTTATGATTTATTGTCACCCTAGATAGTACTGAAATACTTAAAGTAAGCTAAGGTTTTACTTACATGGTGAACAAGCTTGTCCCTTTTTCTTATTGCAGGTCGAACCGCTAAATCCAGCAGGGCAGATGCAAGTGTATCCTTCAGTTGTCAAAGCTTCTTGGCATGCGCCTTGATTTTGGCATTTGTTTTCAGTACAAGTCTCACAGTTTGTTATTCCAGTAGTGTTGAGAGATTCTTGTAAAATATCTTGATAAGTGTAACCAATCTTAAATTTGCTGATGCAACCTAAAAGAAAGGATTAAGGTGTATTTATCTTTCGAAGAGTATTTTTTTTAAGTCGCATGTGTTACTACTATGTTATAATAAACTTGACTTACCAACAAATCCGCTGTCCAGCATGACTTCTGGAGAAATATTATCGTAATCAGGAACGCCTCCCAAAAATAGAGGCTCGCTTAGATCTAGTCCGAAATATTTACCTTCATTTTCACCAATAAATGGACCCTTACCATCGACAAACATAATAACTAGGAAAAAATAAAAAAATTAGTATACTTTATTGTTTCTAGAATATCCAATAATAAAAATTACCGATGCTAAACCGGGTATTATTTATATTGTTTTATACCAGATGCCCATCAATAAAATTCTTAGTCATAAATTAAATTTATAGTGCCTGGGACCGTTTTGAAACCTTTTTAAGGGGGTTCCTTTTGACAAGTCTACCACGAATATTAATACCGCCATCTATGGAAGCGGCGCTTTAACCCAGCTTGTCAATGTCAAATGTTTTGGATGTCGATGTCGCCTGGGCGAACGTGTCACTTTTTTTTCGGGCAAGTTTACCAAAATGTTTTACATGCAACAAATGAATGTGTAAAAGTTATACAGGATGTTACCAAACTAAGACCAATGACTTTTACAGCTTGTAGAACATAAATGCCCCTTTTCCAAAATTTCGGTTATAAAGGATTTCCGGAAAGGTAAGGTCATAAATGATAGGAGTAATAGAGTAAGTTAAAATAATGTTAGTACTCCCTATTAATTAAAAAAGTTCTATCGCGCTTCATTAGGAAGATATTGACCTTCAAAGTTTGAATAAAAAACCTGTTTCAATTATAACTTTGAAATTGTTGCACCAGTACCAATGATATTTAAGCAGCTACATAACCTTATAATGCTTGTTTTTATAGGTAAACGGCTGTTCAGTAAGTCGGGATTATAAGCGGTAAGACGATTTTTTTTAATTTTATGTATGCATTTTTGACACAGATGACAAATTTGACATTCTGCTTTGACCTTTTGATTACTTCCTGTTAAAAATGCATACATTAAATGAAAAACAAATCTTCTTACCCTGTATAATTCCGACCTACGGGACAGTCGTTTAGCTCTGAAAAGGAGCAATACTATGGGATTATTTAGTTGCTTAAATATCATTCGTACTAAGGCAACAGTTTCAAAGTTATAATTAGGTTTTTTTATTCTAAAAGGTCAATATCTCCCTAACGAAGCGCGATAGAACTCTTTTTTTTATATGAATTACCAACATTATTTTGGCTCACTCTATCACCCCTATTGTTTATAACCTCAGCTTTTCGGACACCCTGTATAAATGTACCCAAATAAAACTGAAAAAAATAAATAATAATTTAAAAACAATTACCAGAAACCTACTATAGTTTTTATTCTTACTCGTTAATTTTATGTACATACGGGAAGTGGCAATAAAATACAGTTGCAGAAAGTCGTAGCAGTTTTAATAATTTTTTTCCTTATCATAACTGCTGTTGGTACGCTTTTGGAGTCGTTGCGAACAAAAACACGATATTACGATTACTAAACTTAATTACACCTAATTTGATCTTTTTAAAGTAATAAAAAAAAATAGTAAGATAATTTTAGTTACCTCGCTTTTTGTTTCTCACAACTTTGATTGTATGCCATTCTCTATCAGTAATAGACTCGTTAGACCTTACAGTGGTTGTAGGAGTTCCAGGTCCCAAATTAAACTTAAATTCAGGAATACCGTTGTCCAATCCCAAAGAAATAAAATCGGCATCTCTTTCTTTTTCTCTGTTTCCGTTGTATAAGATTAATCCGTAGTCATTTTCAGGTTTAAAGGAAATTTCGAAACTGAATTGCAAATAGGCATCTGGTAGTGTTGGCAGCGTGATGTAGCTGTTTGGTGCTTGGGTGAAGTAGGGAATGATACCAGTTACCACAAGAATGATTGGAATGTCAAGAGTGCGTTTTTGGCTGGTAGCTGAGCAAATATAGGTTCCTGCGTCGATTGCTCCCACCGAGTTAAGTTGAATTGTTTTCTATAAATAAAATATCACGGTTTATTCCCACAAAAGTCAATATTCTGCGTCCATATTGTCGTGAACAAATTTGATTTAAGTTCGGGTAGTCATTTTTGGAAAAAACGACGAAAAAGTAATACCGTTCCTAATTTATGTTGTAATAAACGAGCCATTTTAGGCTACTTCAAGTTTAAAATATTTTCTGTTAATTTTATGGCAGATTTTAAAAAGCAGTATGACAGCAACAGTAAAAAATATATTAAATTGTTAAAAAAGTATTGTTAAAACAGGGGCAGTCATAACATAGAAGGCTATTTTATTGGATTTAATTTAAAAGTACTAAATCCAAGGTTTTTATAAGTAGAGAATGGTTTAAGCATAAAAAAGCCTTTAAAATAAAGTATCACTTCGCCATCCATTCCATAAAAAATATCAGAAATGTGCATAAAAGACCTTTAAAATAAGTTGTCACCCACCTGTGCTCTTAAGTTTGTTATTTTAAATGGAACACCCTATATATTTTTCTAAAATTAAATTCTACAGGCAATTCCAAGAAAATACATGTACCGCATGTTATACCCATCTTAATTGGTTTTTAAAGAAATGGTGTTCTAAAATGTCACGGTAACTGCAATTTTTATCGATTTGTTAAAAATCAAACAATGGTAGAAAGGTGCTAATGCGATTTTTACACATATTTAATGAACTTTATATTTAATCACCATAAAAATAGAAATTCCGTTTTTACCAGAAGTGCCACTAATTATATGTATAGTAAAATGCTAGGCTGCCTTAAAAATAGAAAAGAAAATATATTTTTTAACATTTCACTAATAATAACTTAAAAACGGTTTAGAGATGGAATATAATTAACAAAAGAGATTCAGAAATAAGTGTTATGTTTAAATTTAAAGCTTAAAGTAGTGGTTTTCATTTGAAATATTGAAGTTCTTTACTGCCAAAAGTCAATTTCAGTGGCACTTCCGGGAAAATTACATCTTAAATGGTATGTCATCTTTAATAAAGTTTTATTGTTTTTATATCAAAATTCTGCTAAACATTTAACTTATTAAAAAATATTCTTACACTGTATTCATCAATATAGAACGGCAAACTACCACCCTGTTTGCTCCAGAAGTAAGACACTGGTTCTTCGAGTTCTGTGTTGCATTCTAAAATTACTGAAGCTTTCCTTTTTGCTCTTTGAACTTGTAATGGAATTTCGTCCCTGACAGGATTTTCTAGAATACAAAAACACATTTATAATGTAACAATAAAAAATACTGTTTGATTACATTTTTTTACCTATCCTAAAGATTTAATTAGTATCTGGAAAAAAATTTTTTAGGGATCACTATAAATTCAAAATTAATATTATACAGTGACCGGCAAAAAATTAAGAACATATGGAATTTTTTTATTAAGGAAAATTTTGATTCTTTTTTCTGGCGATACGCTCTGCATGTCCGATAACCTAATGCCGCCGCCAGACATTGGGCCAACTACGACAAACTTTCTCAAACATTATTGTGTAAAGGGGTATAGTTCGTCTGCATTCGCCTTGATTGGCCCAACTTTTCTCGAATTCGGCCACAACTTCGCCCAATCTGTGGTGGCAGCATAAAAAATCAATTTTGACATATGTCATGTAAACAGCGGTATCGGGAAATTTGAAAAAACCGAGTTGGAATGACGAATAGTGGGGCTAGATCAAAAAATATAAAAAACTATAAGCATAAAAATGCTTAGAATTTAATTTTAAATGCAATGTTTGAAGCAAAAAGTACAAATGTACCATTTTATTTACAGAATTAAGCTTCATTTGCCTAAGCCTTATTCGTTTAAATCAAAATAAGAATAATTTTTCTGTTTTTTTGACAACTAGAGCAAATAATTTAAAAAATAGGTATTCGCCAGTACACCTGCTGTTCTAATGCTTTATTTCTAAATATTTTACCAAACCAAAAATGTTAAAATATTCAGAAATTGTAAAAATTATTGGTCTCTATCATGTTTTACTCATAAATGAAGACGAGTTTTCACATTTTGTGCATAAACTTAAAAATTGCCCCTCAGTTTATTGCTTTATTTTATTGTTGTCCAAAATACTTTAATAAATAATAATAATCCTCTTTATTATAAAAAATAATTTAACAAACAAATGTATATTAATCTAATTAAGAAACATTAAGAGAAAATCTATTATTTTATTAGTTCAGCAAGTAAAATAAATAGTTTATTTTTTTTGCAGTCTACAAAAATATAGACAATTTTTACTATAATTCAAGCAAATCACCCTAAAAAAAATGCAAGCTAAAAAGTAAATGTACGTCATGATCTTCAACCTTCTCTTTTCATTAGTCTTCAGAGCCTACTAAAGCATCTATTTCAATTGCTAGCTTATTTTTTCTATTTCTGTTAGTGTAATTTGCTTATGGGAATTGGTAAAAATTGACTATATTATTGTAAAAGTAAAAAAATAGCAAACTGTTTATTTTACTTGCTGAACTAATCAAATAACAGATGTAGATAACATTAAAATAAAGCAATACATTGAGAAGTATTTTTTCCATTTATGGACAAAATGTGAAAACTCGTCTTCAGTTATGAGTGGAACATGATTAGGATTAATAAATTTTACCATTTTTAAATATTTTCACGTTTTTTCTAAAAAAAGTTCAAACTATTTTATTGTTTGAATAACAACAGTAGTTTTTTAATTAGCTTTTCTATAAAGTTTCATAGTTTGAGATACACATTTTATACGAAATCTGATAATAATAATTACCTCTTATAATTTTATATTTATTATTAGATTTCCTATAAATTATTTTTGAGAAAAAAATTACTTACCATTGACATAAAGGTTAAAGTCCTTATAATAATTTCCTCTCTGTCCAGTAGCCTCGCATCTATAAGCTCCCGCATTTTCCGATCTCACACTGAAAATTCTTAATCTTCCAGCTCTGTTTTGTACGTTATCAGCCAATCCTCCACTAAGTTTCGACCACGTAGGAATTACTCCGGGTTCGTTCGATTGACAGTTTAGATCTACAGTTGCTCCTGCTTGGTATTCATTTTCTTCGGGAGTAATGTGAAGAGCCGGTATAGGAGAAGGTAGGGATTTAACAGACGGACCTATAAAAATATTAAGACATTTTAGATCTTTTATACTTTATTAAAGAAAACCTGGACACAGTTTCAGTAAATAATGCTGTTAGAAATCAAATACTTCTTATTACTGAAAAAAGTTGCACTAATGGTAACTAGTTAAATTACGTTTTGACGCTACTTCAATCTTACGAAAGTAACCCTTACTAAGGACAAACGCGTTTTTTAAATATAGAAATTGGTAAATCTTTAAATAATAGGACATTTACACGCATATTTTTAAATAAATTTAATTGTTTTTAATACATAAAAAAAGTAGGCAAAGGTAATATACTTTTTTAAAAAGAAAAACAGTCTATGGAATGTTTTCGTAGGTCAATGCAGAAAAGGACGGGTAAATAAAGAAGAACAAGTTGAAAATTAAAATAAAGACATTTTTAATGGAATAAAGACATTGTGGAGTTTTATCTAAAATCTCTTTTGAATTTTAGCCCCATTAATCCAATACAAGGCATAATTTTAATATTATTTCTTTAAATAAATTAAGTAAATTAAAATATTTGGGAATAAAAATATTGATATTTTTCTAAAAACAAAAGTCAATAGAGATTATTTACAACAGTTCATTTTGTTCGATCAAATCGTCAATATGAGTGAGTTAGAGACGTGAGTTAGAGACTTAAGTTTTTTTCGATTTTGAGTGAGTGGTTCCTGCATTTAATATAGGACGACTTCAGAACTAAGGTGGTGTAAGTCACCTTGTTTCCAGTATATTTTTATATTGTTTAAAGCCATTTTTATTTTTTGCCATGGCGATGTAAGTCATAATTTAGTAGTCGACAAATGGATCTCACATACTAAGTCAACTTCATTTCAACTTAACAATATTTAACAAATTTATTTAAACTTTAGGGACAAATATCTCCAAATATATTTTTTGATTTATACCACTCTGGTTCTAAGCCTCATATAAGAAAACTTTTAATTCAAATCAATTTTTTTAAATATTCTCTTGGATTGAAGTAGCATGGTTTAAAAAAAAATGGTTTACAAAAATTAGTTAATTTGCACACAAGATGCTTTCTGAGTTCAGGTTTTAATTACTGCTACAGAACAAGAAAGTGCTGTAAATAAATAAAAATATAAATATTATACAAATAGGATAACAGTGTAGAACAGAACATTCACAAACGTTAGTTGTTACTAACACAAGAAGCACATTAAGAGTAGTTTTTGATAATTTTATGTACTAAATATAATGTTCTATAATTTTAAAACTCAAAACAGCCAGTAAATGGTATAAATGAAATATTTCCGGTGTACCCGTTAATTTTTAAGATTCTCGAAAAAGTTGGTATACAGTATAGCCAAATTTTTAACTAAGCTTTTCTAGGTTTTTCCTACACCCAATAAATATTAGATTTGGGTATTTAATAGGAAAATACAGGTAAAGTTTCCGGCTACATACCTTTATGTAATTAAAATGTGATAAAAAAAAATCGAAATTATGATGCAGACATAAAATAATAACGGTTAGGTCCAGAGATCAGGGGTTAATAAAATATGTATTTTAAGCTATTCAAATTAGTCTATAGAACAATATATTTTTTATTACATTAAGTAAACACAAATACATATAAGGATGCACCCTTAACCATAACAATCCGAAGAATAGACGACGACACTGAGGAGGTAGGTAGGTCAGAAGACAGCTAAAGGAAGCGTCTAACAGTCTGGCAGCTACACTAGATCATTTGCATTGATTTGCAGGTAATCAACTAGATTGGTAACGACCGCATTAAAATTAGAGTTAAATAATAAAAAATATATACAGGGTGTTCCATTTCTATATATACTCGAAATATCTTTGCCCCTGTATAAGGTACAAAAAAAAAAACTTAAATTTGAAAAATGTTTATTTGGGTACACAAATATTGAATTCTACATTAAAAATGTATAACACACTATACGTCAATAATTGCTGGTTTTTGAGATATCCACAGCATGTTGATATGATATATATTAACGATTAAAAGTAAAGAAAGAAAATCATATTTTGCATTTAATAATTTTTAAATAATGCTGTCACTGTCAGAGTGACAAATATTATGATAACATGTAATTATTAATTACCTTCCATTGTATGAAGTACTAGTAGATAGGTCATCTATTTAGTTTATTTTAGATACATATTTACTTACCTAACCTACTAAAAACTAGTCATAATTGACTTATTACTGTTTTTAGTGTAAGTAAGTAAATATGTGTCTATAACGATCTTGATAACATACCTATTAGTAGTTCTTACAACGGTACATCATTTTTACATGTTATTATATAATTTGTTACTCTAACAGTGACAGAATTTAATAATTAGAACCCAAATACTATTTTCTTTCTTCACTTTTAACTGTTAACAACTATAACAACATGCTGTTGATATCTCAAAAACCGGAAATAAATAAAGTATAGTATGTTATACATTTTTGATGTGAAATTTATTTAAGATTCAAAAAATTGTTAAAATATACAGGGTCTTTCATTTAAAAACCTACTTGTCAATGAAAAGTCTATTTTTGAGACAACTAGTACTGTCAATAAAAAAGTATATACAAATAAACATTTTTTAATTTAAGTTTATTTTTGTATCTTGTACAGAGGCTATTTATTTCGTGTATATATAAAATTAGTACACCCTGTATATCATATAAATTATATACTCATTATGAGTTATCTGAAATTCTAGACGAATAAAATCGTGTATATTGGCGTATTTAATCAGCATAACAACGATAATTCGCTTACCCTAACAAAAAAAAATTCATTGGGCTATATTATTACTCAGAATTATTTACTTTTGACCTTTTAAAAAACCTGTTTTTTTATCATAGCAACATACGACATATCCACGTAATTATAGGTAGTTATGCACCTAAAAATATGTTTGAATATTAAAGGCTGATTTTCAATTGTCGATATTCAGAAACCCAATAATGATAGCTTTAGACATGAAACCGAAAATATTTTGAGAAATCCAAAAATGTAATATTATACCTGTTTAAAAAACTAAAGTTCCATATCGTTACACTTTTTGGGTAAGCCTGTATTATTGGAATGAATTTCAAAATGCGCAATTCAACACTAAGCTTTTTTTTAATCGAATTTGCTGAAGACTTTATGGACACCGTGTATAGAAAATATTATAAACATTTTTTATTACATTAAAGAATAACGCAAAATTTAAAAGAAAAAATGTTTTTAACCCATTAGAATCATAAAAATACTTTAAATGTACGTCTGTTACCAAACTGCCGATTATCTCGTATAACCGCCAGACTATAATGATTTTCTAAGTGTTCAACAAACCCCGTGGTGTCCTGGTTACTTCGCAAGTTAACTCATCGGAGTTGTCCTGACAGTCGTCGGTTCCATCGCAGAGCAGTTCGTATGAAATACAGTTACCATTGTCACAACGCCACCAGCCTTCGAAACATTCTTTACTGGGAGGCACTGATCATGCAAGATACGGAGGATGCAGATATTAAAGACATAAAGGATTGACATAGACCAATTAAACTATATTTTAAGGTTTGTTCCTACAGCAGTTGGAAACCGTTTCTAAACTGCCAGAGCATACACACGAGACAAAAATCGGAACGGATTTTATCTCCTGCGCATGAGCCTGACGGTTTGCAAACGGTTTCCAACCGCTGTAGGAACAAGCTTTTAGTATACTCGTCATCAATGCTTATTTATTCATTGGATCAAACCGAGTGACTTTATTAGGTTAGGCACATATTATATTCTAATAATTTCACATTTTAAAGAAATCTTAAGCAGAGCCTCAAAAGACAGTCAGTAATGATCACTTCTTCCCCTGCAAAAATTACTTTTCATATTTAATTCTTTTTTGTCTTTAAGTAGTATTTTTGTATTTGTTAAAACAATTTATACGTATATTTCCTATCAAAATAACCGAGCTACATAAAAAGGATTGGCATTTTAGATGATATGGCAAGGGTGATAAACTTAGTAAGGAGTGCTCGATCCCATTTATGCCCATATCCGCCAAGTATAATGTTAAATTCATAATTGTGACGTTAGCGTTTTCCTTATTGCTTATATAATTTAGGTAATTTATAATTACCATGGATTAAGTGTAGAAATAAGTTACCTAAAAGCTTATAAACAGAGGTCAAGGACCCCGGGTCATTTATTACAGTGTAGGAAATATATAACATGATCCATTTTTACCGTTACTTAATATTAGCATCAATCTTTTATTACGCAGGTTAATTTGATAATATGCAATAAAATAATAAAATACTTCTATCTTCTGGGGAAAACGATGACGTCATGAGCATAACCAATATCTGCCGACAAATATTAAAAATCCAGCACTCCTTTAGAAGTTCATCAACCTTGGAACCATGCCATCCATAGTCGCAGAGCTACCTTCTACATGTTACAAGATAATAGATTCACTAAAAAGCCATTCGGAGTTATACCCGTCAAATAATAATTATTTTTAAAAGTACTTGTACAGTACAAGTTAAAAGATATTTATTTGGTTTTGTAGTTTTACTTAGCTTTATATTGTAAATTATAGAAATATTAAAAAAACTGATGACTTGTCCTAAACTAATGTTTAATTGATCTAAAGATATACCATAGGTGCTCGGAATTTCCACATTTGTGATGCAAGCAACAATGGTGCTTAACATTAACATATAGTCATCCTAAATAATATGTTTGGAATTCTTTAATTAATAAGCACTACAATATTACCGTAATACCTTTGATAAGTAATAAATTTTCAATTTATTTTGGTTACAGCCTAAATATATATATTATAATGTAGGTACCAAATTAAAAAGTATTGTTCTTTTATACAGGGTGTCCGCTAATTAATGGTACACAGAAAAACCACAGATTCTTTTTGTCAAAATATTAAGATTTAACCAAACATACCCATATTCAAAAGTTGATAATAAGGAAGATACAGGGTGTCAAAGTAAAATATAATATTTTAATTTTTTAATAATTTTTGATAAGTTTTTAATATTTTAATGAAACTCTGTATCTAAAAGTTTTTTAAGATGAGCTTTTCAGATTTAATATTTATTTTTATGTGTAAACTCGAGGGGGCTAGCTACACTATTTAAATATCTCTAAAACGCCCCAGCCTTTTGTGCTATCCCGTATGTACCATCTAAGTAAACCAGTAAACTCCCCTATGCGTTCTACACAAAAAGGTATACTTTGTAAGAATGGCTCCAAGCTACCGTTTTCAAAATATTTGCATTTAAGTGGTTTAGTGCAACCAAAAGTATATGGAAGAATACAATAAATGATTCGTTTATCATGAGACAGTTGTACTTATGAATAATACGCAGTTTTTAAACGCACTTTTTGGTTGCATTAAACCACCTAAATTTAAATACCTTAAAAATGGTTGCTCAGAGCCATTCCTACAAAGTATATCATTTTTGTGTAAAAACCATAGAAAAGTTGACTGGTTCACTTAGATGGTACATACAGTCTAGCACAAAAAGTTAGGACGTTCTAGAAAAATTTAGATATTGTAGTCTATCCCCTCTGGTTTACACATAAAAATTAATATCTTATCTGAATAGCACATGTCAAAGAACCCCTAGCTACCGAGTTTTAATAAAATATTCAAACATTATCGAAATAAACTAAAAATATATATTTTTTAACACCCTGTATCTTCCTTATTATCAACTTTTCGATATAGGTGTAGTTTAATCTTAATATTTTGGTATAAGGAATCTGTGATTTTTCTGTGTACCATTAATTAGCGGACACCCTGTATATCAATTTTAACAAAAGTAATAGCTTTCTTAATTAAAATCTCCAAACAAGATGATAACACCGTAAAACCATTAACTGTTTTTAACATTAACATTTACAATAATTTAATTAAAAAATAAAATGGTTCTTACCTACTACTCGAAGATCAACATAATCAGACACTGGACCCGTAGGTGTTGCGATTTCACAATAATAACGGCCTTCATTATCACTTCTTAAGTCATAGAATTGCAAAATTGGTCCTCTAAGCACTGCGTTATTAGGAATTTGGTCATTTGAACGTCTCCATGTTACAGGATATTCTTCGGTACCGATACTTGGGCGGCAACGTAGCGAAACTGATGTTCCGGGAGGCGACGAGATGAAATGGTTTTCAGCTTCAATTGTTGGCTGTTGCCCTTCAGGAGTGTGATCTAAAAATAAGACAAATATCATAACCTATTTAATTTTTTAGGTCTATAGTTTTGTTCTAAATAAAATTGGCAGTTCAAAAAGGATTATTAGTTTCGAAACTGGGTAAGCTGATAATTTATATAGTGTGGACGTAAATAGTCCCCCCCCGCCTGCTAACTTGTGTACGCTTAAATTTATTTTTATAAAATTTGGGTATGACTTTATGGGAGGATATAAACTACTTTTTAACGTAAAAATGATAGTTGCAAAAATCAAGATGGCGGTTGAGCGCAAATAAAGTCAATATCTTTACCTAGTACAAAATGACGGTACTTTACAAATCACCTAAATACCTTATTTAAATGGCCATATTTTTGAAACTTATAAAGTTAGATGCAGATATTGTGGCATTTCTAAAAGCTCTTTTAAATATCTTTTTAGTGGTGATACTAATAATAATAATATACAAGGTAGGACAAAAAGTACTAATTTTTTTTTTAATGACGGACCCTGTATATTTAACTACCGTAAGATTTAAGAAAATACCATTTTAGGTACATCCAACTTTATTAGATTCGGATATATGGCCAACAAACTCAAAAATTTAGTTATTTGTCATATGTCGCCATATTTGCGTTAAATGCCTGATACCGGTCAATACCTTATAACAACCAAAGAAATAGTGTACTCAGTCACTATGAACGCCAAGTCTGCGTCGGGTCTATTTTAATTGCATGAAAAGTTCTGCCAGCAGCGTGTGGCGGCCGTCGGTGGCGACCACAAGTGGCTGTGTTTGCGACCGACCTTAAAAAGGAATAAACTTACATGAAACGACTACTTCAGAAACCGAGTCGGCTTCTCCAGCGGAATTCCTAGCAACACAGCGATATATTCCAGCATCACTTTGTTGAATGTTGTTAAATCTAATGTAACCATCGTGACTGTACACCGAGGCAGGCATGGTTCTGTTGACGGGCTCCCACTGAATGTCAATGGGTTGGTCTCCGGTAGCGAAACACTGAATGTAGGCATTTTGTCCTGGTTCGACAATTTGTCTGGTTGGGTTTAATGTAATGTGAGGTGGTGCTAAAAAAACGATATATATTTTAATAGGTGGCTCGTTTAATCTAAAAATTGACATAGTTAATTTATGTCATTAATATCAAAAGTTTAAAAAATTATATTTAGGTCTGACTTAAGTGTGGTAAAAGATAATAAAATTATGTTTTATTTTTTATTCACTTTAATATTTTAAATGTTTGCAATAAGAGTAAAAGTGAAAAAGCACAATCTATTTACTTTTTGGACTTTTTCGGCATAATAATAAATTACTAAGCATAGAAAAAATATCAACTACCATGCATCCATTTTAATATACCCTGTCCATATCAGTAATTTATGAAGTAAGACCTTGGAAACTAATAAAGATAAAACTTTGTTGTCTACTATCTCCTTGATCTTCTCTTTTTGCTTTTTTAGCTTCAATATAACCACAATGGCCAATTTACACTTAGGGTACCGGTTTTTAATGCTAATTTGTATTTGGACTATTTTTAAAAGCTGTAACGCCCTTATGGCTTGATGTAGCGTCATGCGGCTAGAGTACTCTAAATTTGAAAAAATTAAACCAAGATTGATTATCTCATCATTAGGAATTAATTTTAATCGGTAATTGCTTAAAAATTACTATTAGAAAAATGTGTAAGTTTGACGCGACCGTGTTTGCTGCAAAAACCGATATTTTAATAAGATACCACCTACTTTAAAAAAATTGTGATGCAATTATCAGATAGCAGCTAGCCTACCTTTACCTTTAGTTTCTACTAAAATTTTGTCTCTAGGTATAGGTTATTTAAAAGTAAACTATTTCCTACAAAATCAAACTAAAGCATGCGTCCATAAATTAATAAGATAAAAATATTTGCAAATCACTTAGAACGTAAAGAGCTGAACCGATGAAAACATACAGTACCTCTATGTGCACATATGTCTTCTTCGGCTGGTTGAAACAAAGAAAACATACATTAACGTACTGGTGAAGAAGCAAGAAAGGGTCAGTGTTATTGGAAGAAAAAAGCAAAAAACAATAGCAAAGTGTAAAATTACTGTAATAATGTGACAATAATCCATAAGAAGGAAATACGTTTTTTTAAATGACATTAAAATTATGTTGTATTGAATTCATACTTGGTTAATTAAAAAATATTTTTTAAAGCAGTCACCGACACTGGGAAGTCCATATTTACAAAGGCCATTTTTTTCAACCTCCGGCCGTGGTCTCGACGTAGCACGTGCTATTAAGATTTGAATGGAAAGGGTGTGTCTGTGTGCACGTAAAATTATAGAACGAAGATTTGCACGAAATACACCATTTTTATTTTTTCTTCCTATTAAGATTTAAGCCATTTTAAACGTAAGAAATACTTTATTTAAATTATTTTCAAAAAACTTCACCAAAATAATTTAAAATTTTAGGTCTTAAATGTTTATTATTTTTGTCATTATTATTGCAAATTCGTCATGCGTCAAAGTGGTTTTTATTTTTTGTTTGAAAACTATGCATCGTCCTGAAAAAGGTCAAGAAATCAAAGTTATTCAAAATTCAATGGGGATCTTAAATATTATTTTTATTTTTGGAAAAGCAGTGACGCACCATTTTTCTAGAAAAATAGTCCACACAAATATGGTATGGATGTCACTGGTATTTTTCTTTTTAAATATTTTACATTAAAAAAATGTCTTTGCTGCTGCTTAGCAATGTACCAAATACCAATTAAGATCTAGATCTGTTTAAAAATTATGATAATTTTTTTCTTAAAATTTTAACACCCTGTATCTCTAAAAGAAAGCGTTTCGGTTCATATGTTTAAATAGGAAACTAGGGGTTATTTTTGACATAGAATATGCCATTAAAATTTGATGCATGAATTTCGGAACACCCTGTATGTTTTTGACATGCGAATGAAATATATATATATATATATATATATAACGAAGCGCGATAGTATTTGTTTTATATAAAGTATATTCATTTAGATTGTTCTATTGGCCCTAGCAATTACTACAGGTCCCAAACAGACACCCTGTCTGTATAAAAGGATTAATGTGAAAGCTAGCATAAAATCATATTATTGCCATTTAAAAGCCACATATTTAAAACTTAGTTATTTACTATAAATACCATTATCATTTTAACCTTACAAACCAAGCCTTTAAATTAAAATTATAACTATACCTTCTAATTTTTCAATAAAATACTTACAAACAACGTGTAGACGACTTCTAATTTTAAACAAGAGATTTCTATTTGGTAAGGAATAGCTGACACAGTCATAGTCGCCAGCTGCTGATGGTTGCACTTGATCGATGTAAAGGGTTCCTTCTCTTATGTAAGCGCCCTCTGGAAGCGAGAGGTTGTCGGGACGTACCCAGTCCACGAAGTGTTGGATATCTTCTACAGATCAAAATGATTATTTATAAAAGAGCATTCTACCATGTTAAGAATAATAACTGAAGCTAGGCAAAAAGAAAGAATATAAATGTATTTTGCCTCCTAAATACGAATATTGTGGCCAGAATTTGGCAATAACGTCATAATTTTTTGACAACTTGAAAAAAATAACGAAAGTTTGACGGTTTCTGTTATTTACTGAAAATTGATGAATGCTAGAGCAAAACACGTGTTCAGAAAATGAAAATTAAAAAACACTTTTTTCGCTCAGGAACTTTCAATAAATTGAAGAAAAATATGATGGATCGTGATTAACTTGCAATATATGGTTTCGGTTGTATTTTTGCTGTCTGTGCACCAATCCATGGTCAGTTTCGCGCTCCATCAACTTACATTCTTCAGAAAATCCCTGAAGAAAAACGTTAATATTACGAATTTTTCCGGTTTTTTGTGAGTCTGATATTGTTTGCTTTTGAAGAGTATTGTTATTTATTAGTTAGACCATGAATATTTTTCATTGCAACCATAACAAATCAGCGTCTCTCGATTTTTTTAGGTATTCTACACTTATGTACACTGACACGTAGCATTTTTTTACAACTCTATAGAAAAAATAAAATGAAAATTATAGTAACACTTTCTCTGGCTCTATTGGATATCTATAGGAAAGGAAACGTGAAAGTATTTATAAGAAAGAAACTCGTCTCTCACCGATAGTTGGAGGGCAGGAGGAGAAACTTTTTGTAAGAGTAAGAGGAAGAACGACTCTGGAAAATGCAAGTGGATAGTTTAAATTATTGAGAGACCTACTCCAACAATTTAAAATATTTTAAAACAAAGTTTTTAACTTCTGCTGAAACGCTGCGGCGGAAATAAGTATTTCTGTTTTTTTTTTCGGTTTTGATCTTAAACTTACCAGAACTTGTGATTCTGCATCTTAGCTCAGCCCTGGCTCCTACAATAGCGTTAAATTCTTCAACATTTGGTGCAGTTCCCTGATCGCCACCTATTAATTATGTTATATGATTATTACATACATTAATTTACAAATTAAACTAATAGTTGATGAAAGTTAAATTTTTTGTCACTGTTAAGTACTTCTAGAGAGAAGCTATTTTATTTATGATAACCAACACATTGCCAAAAAAAAAGTAGATTTATTTAAGACATAAAACGAATACAAAATAATTTATCATTTTTTATTTGATGCAAAAGTTTGAGCACTTTTGCAGTTTTATTGATGATGTATGGCAAAAAATTAATAATAGTAGGCTGCGTAATATGTTACCCTAAGTAAACAAAAACATTCAAATTGCAATGCATATTTGTCTCAATTTTTAAACAATTATTTTGAATAGCGACTTATAATCTTTACAGAATAACTTTGGTCTGAATGCAATTTGATGCTACTTATCTATGTTTACAACTAGATATTCCCGTTGTGCTTTAGTTAGTTACACTTATCGAACAATA
Organism: Listronotus bonariensis; assembly: GCA_014170235.1. Lineage (NCBI taxonomy): Eukaryota > Metazoa > Arthropoda > Insecta > Coleoptera > Curculionidae > Listronotus > Listronotus bonariensis. Next base: position 40,835 of record JACEGR010007482.1, read on the forward strand.
ATAATAAGTCTGACACATAATATCAAAAACAAGAGTTTTACTCTTAGAGTTTAAAAACTAACTCGTAAAAGGAGAACGGTTTAAAACTAAAATATCTGAAGAATAAGTTTTAAATTTATATTTGAGGGTTAAAACTATAATTGAACTAGTGTTTTTTATATTAAATTTTAAGGGGTTTTTAATGCACTCAATGTTCTTACCTAAATATTTTTGTTAGTAAAAATTACAATTTAATTGTAGCCCAAAGTCGTATAAATGCCATTGTTTTAGTTTTACCCCGCTTAAAAAACAGCAATTTTATATAAAATTCCATACAAAAAGCTTTTTACTAAAATGTAATTAAAAACTCTTTAAATCTTTTCTACTATGCCGTATCGCCTAAGCTAAACCTTTCCTTATTGGTAAGGTACGTAAAGCAAATTTTACAAGGTGTTAATTAAGTATGTACATTAAATTTAACAGACGATTGTTTAAATAATTTTAAGACAAAACATTTATACATATAACCATTAGTTTGCAAATTCTTTGTTCCTAAGTTACAGTAGGTATAACAAAGTAAAATTGTTGTTTAATAACTCCTTAAAATGTTTATTGTTATTTATTTAATTTAAAGAAATTATGGCAAATGCACAAAAGTCAGTGGCATACTTTTTTAACACGCTTTTATTAGCTTGGGTTGTAACTATCTATCTATCCATCCATCTATCTATCTATGTAACGGAATCTTTGAGCCTAATTTTTACCAACTTCCAGCGATTCAATTTCTTTGAAACTTTGCACACGTATCAAGGACCGATGACAATGCAATAATTTAAAAACAGTATCCCGTTATCCTGATTAGGACCGCCAGGATAAATAAATTCCTTTACAGATCCTCTGTGTCTCTTGACAAAATAGCGAAGGAATTTTTTAGTGAATAAACTGGAGCATTTATTTTTAAAAACTAATTGATATATCGAACTAAAAAATGAAAAATATATAACAGTTTTAAAAAACTAAAAAACACGCTTTTATATGCAACCGAACTAAAAATTAGAAAATAATTTTTCATTACAAAGAGTTTGTCACTTCAGAATAAAAGCGTGGGGTGCTTAATATATTAAATGTTATAATTATTCTATTTGCAAATATCTATGAGGGAAAAGTTATGAAAAAATAGTAAAATACACCCCACGCTTTTTACTCTGAAGTGACAAATTCTTTGTAATGAAAAATTATTTTCTAATTTTTAGTTCGGTTGCATATAGCGTGTTTTTTAGTTTTTTAAAACTATTATTTATTTTCTCAGAAACATTCGTTTAAGTCTGCTTAAAATACCACTGGACTTAATAATTTTTTAAAGTTAGTGCTAACCTGGAATCTTAATGCCAAAATATAACAATCTCAATTTACAAAGTTGGTTACTCAAAGAGTGCTCTGTTTTATTTCATGTAGATATTTATCAGCCTATATAATATTTCCAAAAAGAGGCTTACATCCAGAACTTTAATACAGCCGGTTTTTGATAAATCTGTTATGGCAATTAAATAATTATTATAAGCGTATTGATCAAAGGGCAAACATTTTTTACTAGACGATTTTGTAAATAATTTATAAATAAAAGCATTACCTGGATATCTTCGGCCTATTCCCATTGGTTAGTAGAGGAAGCAGACGCAGCGTAAAGCAAACACCATAAAATTAGTAAACATTAAAAAGCTCTATATTATTAACAATACACCAATCCAAGAAATTACCATTATTACAATAAAGTTAGGTTGGCACTGCAGTTGTAAGTTTAAAAAATATGCATTTTTTTATACTCTTGGATAAGTATATTGAAAACAAATTTAAGAAGTGCTTTTTATCCATATGTAATAATTTAACATAACCTAATTTTCCCTAAGATAACAATAGATAGAAAAACACTCCTTGCATTTGTTATAAGTAATATATTTTTACTAGCATCTTGTCTGGGCTTAAAAAAGTAGAAGAGAACAAATTAACTAAAAAAAAATCGGGAAGAAGTCCACAATGAAACAGTTCCGTGATATGTTTTGTCTTAATTTATTGATAAAGATGCCAGTAAAAAATATAAAAAAGCAAAAATAGTCAATATATTTGTGACTTTTTATTTCTTTTGTTTTCTAGAATCTATTTCCATAAGGATACTTTAAAAAATGATTTGAGTTAACGCAAAAAAAAGATAGAATATAAATTTATATTTTTTCAAGTGATATTATTTGTTGGTTCGTTTGTAGTGTAGAATACATTTTCATCAAAATGATTTTAGTTTTAATTAGAAAATGAAATAGTAACAATAAAGATATGAATTTCCTAAAAACAAAAAGCCAATATTTTGTCAAAAACTGACCTTTACTACCACTCCTAATAAATATCCATTAAATAAAGGTTAAAGTATTTATTATAAAGATTATTAACAAAAAAATTCTTTTCTTTTTTCTAGACCGAATAATATGATTTATTTATTAGTTTATTATCAATCTTGTTTTTAGAAAATAGTATATTTTAAATTCTTGGATATTTTAATTTAAATTAAATTTTAATCAATTATGTGGTCACAAAAATTATCACAAATGTTGTTTACTAAAACGTATCGAATGCCATCCATGTTCCGTCGTTGGATGGTACCGTACTTTTATTTCTAAGGAGTGCACATATAAAGCTATTAAATACTAAATATAGGTTAGTTTCTAAACTTTTGATTTAAGATAAGGCGGGCTGGTGTTAAGTGATATTTACATTTAACAATATACCTGAATTTTAAAAAACTAGGATTTTTATTCATAACTTCTTAGTGTTTTCTCTTTAAATACACTCTTTTTTATTTTTATTTTTTGTGACAAGTAGTAAGTACAGTGCGTCCAATCTAACTTGTCCACATTTTAAATACCTATAACTTTTTATTTATTAACTTAGAAAAAATGATCCAAAAACCAACTTGTACAGTGAATTATTGTTTTCTGTTATGAAGATAACACAAAACAATTTTATTAACATAACAAATTGTCATAACTTACCGTTTTTAAAATGCGACACCCTATATAATACTACCATTAAATAGGTCTTTTAAAGAGCTCTACAAAAATACTACATTTGATATATGTATCTATCTTTAATAGTTTCTGAAATATGACCACTTAAATTCAAAAAAATAAGTCTAAGCTTAGTCCTGTAAGTAGGTATAGTGGAAATTTCCTATAATATTTTTAGATTTAAATGGTCATATTTTTGAAACTATTAAAGATAGATATATCAAATGTAGTATTTTTAAAAAGCTCTTTAAAAGACCTAATTTAATGGTGGTAAATTATACAGGGTGTCCCATTTAAAAAACAGTAAGTTATGTAAATTTATTCTGTTAATAAAATTGTTTTGTGTAATCTTCATACCAGAAAAAAACTTGATAATTCACTGTACAAGTTGGTTTTTGGATCATTTTTAAGTTAGGAAACAAAAAGTTATAGACATTTAAAATCTGGACAAGTTAGATTGGACGCACTGTACGTTATTGTACACGAATTGTAATTCAATGATTTTAATTAAACTGACGTGTTAACTCAAAAAATACATGTACCTAATACAAAACCAATAAATCAGAAATTAATTTAATTAACAAAATTGAAATATTGTATTTTAAAGAGTTGAGACTCTTAAGCTTTTGGAAAAAATAATATATTATTATGGTAGTAAGAACAATACCGTAATATTTATCTGCAAAAAAAATACATTTGCGGTTGTGTATGTAATATTTGTAATGTTATTAAAGTTAACTCTTGTTAGGTTAGCTCAGTGGTTTTCAACCTTTTTGTACCTGCGCCTCCCTTAAAAAATGGTTGCCTTGTCCCTTAACTTTTCTAACAATCTAATTTCATAAGTAGTCAACTGATATTATAATTTATTTATTGGGCTACAAAGTAATGTACAATATTATGTAAAAAATACATAAAAAATAATTATTTATTATAAGAAATAATAATTTTAACTGTAATAAAAACCTATTTTGCTGATTAATTTTTTTGACACCTATTCGACATTTTTGGTTTTTATTCAAAAATGATACTTTGAAAACAGCTGCATGCCCCCTTGCAACAGTCTTGTGCCCCCTAGAGGGCGCGCCCCACAGGTTAAAAACCACTGGGTTAGCTGGTAAAATTAAGTATATACAATAAATATTAAGACTTTTTACAATACCCCGTAAACAATCACATTTAAACCATTTGTAATATCATTTAAAATCACCAAGGCCAACTAATAAATAATTTGCTTACCAGGATTGTCACCCCTTTCAGGCAGAATATCAACTTGTACTCTCCTTTCAGTAGTTCCAGCACTGTTTTGACCAACACAGATGTAAATTCCTGCATCTTCAGCTCTTAGACGTGAAAACTCCATTACAGCTACTGATTTAAGTAAGTCGCGAGAAGAGCCAACCAAAGAACTAAAAATAATACATTAGTTAATGAAGTTGTTCTTAATCAATTAACTCAAGTAAAGGATCTTGGGGTTACTGTGGATCGGCAGGTAAATTTTTTGGATCATATTAATAATATGGTCAGCTCAGTATTCAGAAGATTGGGCTTTATTTTACGTTACCGCAAGGATTTCACACCTTTTACCATCAGAAATCTTTATATAACGTTTTTTTGGCATTGTCTTGAGTATGCTTCCATACTGTAGGCTCCTAATTATATTTTACATATAGGATGTTTTGAAAGTGTTAAAAAATTTTTTAAAGGCATTTGCTTATCGGTTGCCTTATAGGGAGCGATGTATACTGCTTGGTTTTTAACTCCCTGGAGAGTCGTCTTAGTGCACAGGATCTAGTCTTTTTGTTAACACGCTTTTATTAACTTGGGTTGTAACTATCTATCTATCTATCTATCTATCTATGTAACGGAATCTTTGAGCCTAATTTTAACCAACTTCCAGCTATTCGATTTCTTTGAAACTTTGCACACGTGTCAAGGACCGATGAAGATGCAATAATTTAAAAACAGTATCCCGTTATCTTTTTTGAATCGCCAGGAAAAAAATTCCATTATATTATAAAAACAACACCTAGGATGCCATCTGTTGGCAACATTTCAAACTTTGCTATTAAATGAAGAAGAAATTTTTTAGTTTTTACACAATTTGGTTAGTTGCACCATGAGTGTTCAATTTTTATGAACAATAAAAATATAGGGTTAGTTGCACCATTACTTCAAGGATTCCATAATAAAAAATATATCGAACTAAAAAATGAAAAATAAATAATAGTTTAAAAACTAAAAAACACGCTTTTATATGCAACCGAACTAAAAATTAGAAAATAATTTTTCATTACAAAGAGTTTGTCACTTCAGAATAAAAGCGTGGGGTGCTTAATATATTAAATGTTATAATTATTCTATTTGCAAATATCTATGAGGGAAAAGTTATGAAAAAATAGTAAAATGCACCCCACGCTTTTATTCTGAAGTGACAAACTCTTTGTAATGAAAAATTATTTTCTAATTTTTAGTTCGGTTGCATATAAAAGCGTGTTTTTTAGTTTTTTAAACTATTATTTATTTAAACTTGTTAATAGTCTAGTCGACTCGCCTCATCTGCTTAGCCTTTTAAATTTTAGTATTGCCGGTAGTACTTATAATACCAGAAGTAGTGCTCTTTTTAAAATTCCCTTTCATCGGACAAACGTTGGCTATCATAGACGCTATAACTTAAACCGTGATAGGGTTGATCGGTCGGTACCATTGCGTATATTTAAAAAAAAACTTGTTGCCAATTATAGAATGTTAGTCTAGATATTTGCTTGCCTGTTGTCTCTTTTGTATTTAAGAAATATTTTTTTATACATTGTGTATATTCAGGCGGGTTCACTGTCTGCCATTTTTGGTACTGATTAAGATTAGTATAATTTCAAGTTTATTTTTGAATGTAAAAATGGTGTAATCCTTTGGCAAATAAATAAATTAGTTATTTATCAGGTCTCTTACATAAGTGTGTATCTTTTGTTGGTAAGTTAAAATTTTTATTAACACATTTTTCTGAATATAAAATTAAAGAGAAAAATAACACTTACTAAACATCACCACCTCTACTCCAGCCTACAGAAGGTTGTGGTTCACCAACTCCTCGGCATTCCAACACTAGATGATCATTAACTGCTCTCGTGATAATTTCTTGACTTGGAGTTATGTAAAGTTCGGGTGGAGTAACAACAACAATACTGGCAGTAATCCTGCTAGTGCCAGCTTCGTTGGTAGCTGTGCAAACGTATTCGCCGGCTTCACTGGAAGTTATTTGGCTTATCCTGAACAAAAAAAAATGGTTATTAAAAAGTAATATGGAAAGGAGCATAAATGTTCTAATAGATACAGGGTGTCCCAGGATAGATAATACGGAGTACAAATGGACCAAAAATTTTTGAATTTTTAATCGACATTTTGGGAAATCTAGTCGTATGGCCTAAAACTAGGAAAAACAAAATATTACTTTAATTGGTATTATACAGGGCGAGTTATAAGTCAAAATATAAAAATCCCAAGAGTACTTGTTTTAGAAATCGAACAAAATTTAATAGGTAAATATTGAAGAAAATTGAATTTTATGTTAGAATTTAAAGTTCAAGCATAAAAAAATAACATTTTGTCATTTTTTTACATGTTTTGCAAACATGCACACACTAAAATAATCGACATGATAAAGCAAATTTTACAAAAATCTTTAATATATTTTAATTTTTATTTAAATTTTGCGCCTTCTTGTTCAGTAATTAAGTTTTCATGCGTAATGTAAAAAATATTTTTTTAGTTTAATGCCTTAACTTCAAATTTTGACATAAAATTCAATTGTCTACAACATTTACACATACAGTTTTGTTATATTTAAAAAATAAAAGTACTTTACTCTTTGGTATTTTTCATATTTTTACTTATAACTCGCCCTGTATAATCCCAATCGAAATAAAATTTTGCAGTTTTTAGTTTTAGACCATGGAACCAGTTTTCGCAAAATGCCGATTTAAAATTCAAAATTTTTGGTCCATGTGTCCTCTTGTAACACCTATTCTGGGACACACTGTATATGATAACATATGAAACCTTAAGGCTCAAACACATCTTTCAGGTATCGGACTAGGCAAGTTTCGTGACTGTAACCCTTACGATTTTTGGCACAATGTCTAAAAATTGCATGTAAAACATTGTGGTAAACTTGTCTGACAAAATAGTGACACACGAACATTTGACGTTGACAGACTGGGTTAAAGCGCTGGTTCCATATATGCTTCGTCAAATGAAACCCTCCTAAACAGGTTTTAAAATTTGTCAAAAAATTGGTTTTTAAATTTAAATTATGAGCAGAAATAATTTAGAAATAGAAGAAGCTGCAGAGAAAGTCTGCGGGCGTTTTCGATCCTTTTTTGACATAGGGCTTAAAGTGAAATTTTACGTCCTTAAATGGGAGCGTAAAATTGTATTTTACGCCCGGACGTACAAAAAAATATTTTGTACTAATTTCTAGTTATATTAGGAATTGTGTGAAAAAGAAGGGGAAACTTAGTGAAATAAAGGTTAATTTGATTTTCAAGTTTGATAATGGATATCTCGAATTTAAAATTTATTTAAAGTATATCTTCGAGAAAGCTTTCATTCAGATTTGTGATTAGCACCCCAAAAACCCTAGTATACTCAATTTCAATAAAATTGGCGACAGGCCCGGTGCGTAAACACATCTTATCCTAGTTTTTTAAACCACTCTTAAGTGAAAAGCGGAACCTATTGCAAATATCTTTCTCACATGACTTTCATTTAATATTTGTACGCGGTTCGAGGGAACCCGGGGAATTATTGTTTAGAAGAAAAATTGAAGAAAAGAATTGGGCTGAAATCACAGAAAGGATATAATATAGTGAAAATACAAGGGCTGCCTTTGTGGAGGTGAGGTCTTCTTTTTTGGGGTAGTTTTTTGTTACGAGAAAAAAGTACAGAGAGGAGGCCCCGAGAAAGTATATTATTTTAATAGGGGGCCCCATTTTGAAGATTAGGACTTTTTTTGGTGCCCT